>JAAEAF010009417.1:0-38898 GCA_011037195.1 Triatoma infestans
CTTCACCACAAACACCATGTAATATAATATATAAACTGGTGAGCAAAATTAATCGCATCAATTGCATTTTTGTTTGTTTTTATTGTGTATATAATTTTGGTCTTTTTTTATCCTGATTCTCCTTTATTAACTTAATTTTGAAGGTTAGGGAATTAAAAAAAAAAAAAAAAACCTGGAGAAACGAAATTTAAACAATTTTTAATTAATTGAAATATAGAAAAATGAAATTTTTTCCTTTTAAGAAAATGTTTATAAAACAATATTATAAAAATAGTAGGAATTTTTATTTCAAACTAGCTGTATACCTTGTGACACCACTTCTAGCCCTCGCTACTTGTTGGAGTCTGCTTGCCATTGATGCTACAAAATTTCGAAGAGTGTACTGTGGAATATTTTCCCACTCTTCAACTGCTACATTTTCCAGTTCTTTTAAGGTCCAGAAAGTCTGGCATCGGGCTCTAAGTTGACTGTCCATCATATCCCCTGATGGGATTTGATGGGATTGATATCACAAATTTCTTGCAGGAAACGATAGAACAGCGATACCAACTTCTTGAAGGTAGAGGTAATTACAGATCGAGCAGTAACGCCATAAAACTCAACATTAATTACGCGCCTCTCCGTGGCGTACCCGGAGTTGGTGACCGGTTCTTGGGGAATGCTGGACCCCTCTGCCGCAAGTGTGGCAGAGAGAATGAAACTCCGGCCCAAATAGTATGCTCCTTATGACACGGCGCCATCACCAAGTTAAGCACACAATAATGGATCTATTAGGCGAAAAAGGTTTTACCTGCCACGAGGAAGTATATGGTGTCGATACTGACGGTGCTTCAAAGTACGCCGATATTATTGCCTTTGCCGAGAGTGGGAAATCAGCAATGATCCTAGATCCCACAATTCGTTATGAGACTAATGACTGTGATCAGGCAAGTAAGGTGGATTTGGAGAAAAAAGCCATATATGAAAAGTGCATTCCTTACTATAAAGAAAAATTTAGAGAGCAATATGGCGATAGGGATTACACTGTTCTCGGCCTGTGGTTTGGGGCATGAGGTACTATCCCGCAGACAACTCGAGGTTTTTTGGACGAGGTCGGTGTTGACCCATCTAAATTGACAAGCCTAGTGGAGTCAATTATTATAGACTCAGTAGGCATCATACATAATCATATATATAGTTATTCATTTCTTTTTCCCCCCCTCTTTCTTTCTGTTTATTTTTTTATCTTCCTCATGACTTTTGATATTTTATGTTCCCGTATCAAATAATTGTTTTATTTACACTGCTCGTTGCGAAACGCTTGCATTACGCTTGCTTTCTTTATTCTTTATTTTTATTATGTATGTACTGTTGTCTTGGGATAGATCAGAATGTTGTGTTTTTGCACCTCAACAAAGTTGAGCAGCCTCTTTTTATTGTAAGTCTATTCAATAAAATGTTTTCTCTAGGGTATTACAGAAGCACAACATAGGGCTCTAAAAATATCCGTAATATATCTGTTAGCATAAGGGTTCCATCAGTTACTCTGTATAGCTTGATATGCGACTCGATGTTGATCCCTCCCTAAACCATTATCGAACCATCTCCGCCGCAACTTACTCTTTCAGAGGTATTGCATTCTGCGTACCTCTTTCCTTGCCTTCTCCACACTCTTTCTTTTCCATCAGGAGACTCATCAAAGAACGTCATTCAAATTCCAATCGAGATATTCTGGATGCTAATTTTGGTGTTCTGTGAGCTGTACTAAAAGGAGGAGGGGGTCTGTGGCAGGTCTCCTGGAATGTAGGCCTTATTCGGTCGGTCGTCTTCTTACTGTCCAATTAAATTTTGCAATTTCGAGTCTCTCGTAGTAGGTTATTCAACTGGCCACTAGAAAAATAACGATTTCCTACTGCCTCGAGCTGAAGAAATCGGCCATCTCTCTCATCTGAACTTCTTGGACGACCCTGCTTTGCTCTCCTAGTATGGTTTCCGGGTCTCTCTCTACCTTGCAAGAATTCTAGAGACGGATGATTGATTGCATTCTATTCTTTGCAGCAATACGCTAGCTTAGCCCTTTTTCCGACAATGTTAAAATTCTCACTGAATTATGTTCACTTAAATGATAATTGGAATTCATTTTTATGTCAAAAAGTGATTAGGAAAAAGTTATTGAACTAACGAAAATGAATTTCCTATCTAAAGTGCAACCTGATTAAAGTTAAACAAGTAATTGAGATGAATAATTTAAGGAGAACAACAATAATTCATTTTATGAAGTGTTTATGAAGTTTTTAGGGTCACCATTTCTCACTAAATGTTGACACTTTGTTTACTGATTTGTTTGGTTGAATAATAAGTTCCATCCATTACTCAAAGGAGATTTACTACATTTAAAATAAAAATTTAATGGTGAACGCGATAATTTTGCACATCACTTTATTTGCGTTTTACGGGCTTTTATGTGGACGACGGTTTTTAGGCCCAACTTTATATTAGCGTGGACGGAGGCAGATGGCAAACAGACATTAGTCATATTTTATTCAAATTAATACATTAAATTAAATCCAAGGTCAAGACCGGAAATTGAACCCAGTATTATAACATACCTCAGCTTTGCAGACCGCCACCCATACACAATAATATATTTTTTCTCTGTGTGCGTGTGTAGGTGGATACTGTGTATATACGTAATAAATATGTAAAACAGATCACTTGGAAATAAAAAAAATGCGGGAATCACAAAACTTAACATTCTGTTTGGATATCTCCAGAGAATCCGATAGAAAGAATGGTTTTAGTCAAATTCCCACAACAAAAAGTAGCAAATGAATAGTTTTTATAGTTTGAATAGTTTTTATCGAAAACGGCTCCAAAGATAATTTTTTTTTTCAACATGTACACATAAATATAATGTGTACAAATATTAAATAATATTTTATTTTGAACTATTTGATGGTAAATTGATTTTAGAAGGGTTCTGCTGGAAGGTTTGTGTTAGGTTTCCTCTAAAGTGTTATTCCGGTATAGTTGACAGTTTTGCCAACGGTATAATGTTTAGGAGAATTAAATGTGTTATTGGGAGAATTAAATTCTAATTTTGAAGAAAACCAAGTTGCCAAAACTGCGATATTACTTTCTATTTTTTTTTAAATTTTTTGTGATTTTCTCAAAATCGCCTCAGTGGTTTTCTTCAACTAAGTATAATAATACATCATTCACACACACACATTTATATATATATTTATATATGTTTATTTCCTACTTATCAGAGTACCTTTTCCTAAAACAGTATTAAAAAATCTGATATGAAACACTCACACAACTTTCTCCTACTGCAAATTACAAAATTGTAACTGACAAATTTTATGGTTAGTATACCAAATTTAATGAAATTCGTCGATTTTTTTAATGGAGAAAATTACGAAAATGAAAAAACTGCTCAGTAAAAATGCACTTCCGGTTTACCAATTTTCTTGAAACTCGGAATTTGGCCATCTATTTATTTCTAATATTTGGTTTGTATTATAGAATTGTATAATCAACTAAAAGTACTTTAAAGGGAACCATGCACCCACCTCCTCCTCCAAAAATATCCTTAAATGAATTTTCCCGGAGAAATGTTTCAAATAAAAGTTGTAGCTCTTTAGATATGTAGTTGATATATAAAATTTTAAGAAAATCGTTGAAACCGTTTTCGAGAAAAATCACAAAAAAAAAAAGAAAAAAAATCAGTAAAGTGGGACTTTTGGTTGAACGATTTTTACGAAAAGTTTATTCTCAGGTCTGCTGGTAGCACTTTAACGAAATATTAAGTTTGAACATTCTGCGATTTTACTTTTTTGAGATTTGCACACGCGCGCGCCCACACACACACACACACACACTCACACAGTTCCTAAATACCACTTTTCTGGACTCAAAACGGATATTTCCGGTGAAAATACGAAATCGAAAATTTACACGATTACAATACTTCCTCTTACTAGGAGTAAGAGAAAGTAAAATCCGCTTTTTCGTACTCAGGGAATCTCAAATCGTGTATTTTCCATGAAAATACGATAATAATAATTTGTCACGATCGCAGCAGAAACAGCAGTAATATGTAAATTAATATAACTTTGTAAAAAAAATGATATAACTTTTACAAAATTAAAATATTTTTAGTTATTCTCAATTAATTAATCATTGCTATCTTACGGAAAGTTCATTGAAATGTGATGTAATAAGTCACATACATAACAAACCACTTTCCAAAACAGTGTGTAAACTGATTTTTCCTTTTCGCAAATCTGTATTATCAGTTTTCTTCCTGAAAACTTTTTATCAAGACAACTAGGATGATGATAGGCGAAGCCCATAACCGGTTGATGACCACAAAAGGAAGTAAACTATCCTAGAAAACATCTCTGATGATTTCCAGCTTTGCCGGATCTAAACCCACAACTTCCAAGGAGACTAGATTCTCTTCATTTTAATTAAGGGGTAATTTGTATAGATTAAGAAAAGATAGCGCAGTTTTGAATGAAGCAGCAATTTCAGTATAGTAGAGAAAATTTTCATCTTAACTAGATTTAAGCAACAATTATCTTAGATTGTTATGAATTGTAAAGAAACCATATTGTATGGTGCAAAAACAAAAAAAAAATATTGAAATGGAGGTTCTCAAACAATATTGTTTTATTTCCAAGAATTAATTAATTTTTTTACTTTTTTAAATTAATATACTATGGACATTATTTTGTCTATAATATGGATTTCAATTTAAAATTTTATTTCTAAAAAAAAAATGTATATATATTTAAAGAATAATTTGTAATAATTTATTAAATATGTTGTTTAACAGTTCAAAGTAAACAAGTAAAAGTAGTAATAATTATTTTATAACCTACCAAGCGGTATTAAGATCAAACACAGGGAATATTCTCCCTGTACAGTTGGCAGGCTTGTCTAGCTGTGTTACTTTCTTGTAACATATTCCTCGTGTTTTCTCCCTTCTTTGTTGTCTCTGTTTACATCCATTTCAGTCTGTGTTTAACCGTGGTGCGTACAAGTTGCGTAGTGTTAAATTAAGTGACTACATCTATTTTTCGTTACTTATTAGTAAAATAATAATTGGAAAAATATTTTTTCATTCCATTATAATGTGTCATAATTAAAACAATTTAAATGCGATCATTTAAGGATGGATAATTTTTTACATTTGTGATTTTAAATTTTGTGTAATTTTTATTGTGATTGTATAGTGTTTTATATAGTGCACTAGTGGTTTTTTCTGTTATTAAAGAAGTTGAAAGAAGTTTTCTTGTGCTATTGTATCCTTTATTATTTTCTTTTTTTTTTTAGTTGATTTAATGATGTTGGAGTTCAGGTTTGGTTTTATATATTATTTGTTTTTTATGAATCTAATGGCTTAAAACGTGGTCTTTATATACTACAATTCAGAAATACTTTATTTGGTTTAGGTTATTTATTCTATGATTTTTCTCGCCTATTCCTTCTAAATGAAATTTTTTGAAATGTAAGGATTAATTCTAACAAAGGCATAAATAACACTTTGGATCAATTCATTCTTATCTATAATTTTTTTATATCAATAATTAGATTTCTTCAACTGAGATAATACATGGGACAATTACGATTACCATAGTTTTATCTCATTATGTCAAATGTTATAACTGTTTCAAATATTCCACTTATTGTTTCCATTTTTATTAAATGCTCTATTTTATTTAAACTTTCTTTACACTCTACTTGTTATTAGATTTATAAGTTACTTCACAAAATTCTTCCGATCTGTTTGTATAAATATATATTTATTTTGTCGAAACTCTTAAAAATAATTAGAAAACAACCATTATTTATTATTATAAAAAAATATTATTAGATTATATTTCAATCCGGTTTGTTCCAGAAGAATATACATCCAGGATTTGGGGTCGTTCGAAATTTACATTTCCACATATTTTTATTAATATCATCTGTTGATAGGAATAAATATTATTAAACTTACTGTGAATAAAATTGACAATAATGTATTCATTCGATATGTTAATTTCGAAGGGAAATGACTCAGTTAAAGGTTCTTAACCAAGCCAGTTCTTGCTTGGCAATAAAAATAAGAAGAAAAAATCGCTTACAAACTCCTCAACACTACCCACCACCCATTATACAATGTAAACAAATTTGTAGATATCGGTATTATATTATAATACCCGGATGAAACCACTTCGATTAATAGCAATACTTCTCAGAATCTATAGTATAGTGACCTTTTTAAAGTAACTTTTGCAAGTATCTTAAGATTTTTAATGGCAAAAGGATGGATGATGATTCATTTAGAAAACATTAATTTTAAGGTCTGGAAATAATAGGGAATCGTTTTTGTTTGTGGATGTGAGAGTTTGCCAAGAGGTTATAAGAAAGTGAGAAATATAAGATTTTTGTGAATAGAAAAGTTTAAACAGATATCTGGAAATCTACACGATAGAAATGAATTTGCTAGTTAGTATTATTAACTTCTATAATTATTTTATATGTACTTGAAAAATGTATTACTAAACAAATTATAACATTATTCTATAATTTTAAGTCTTGTACTAAACTATATTCACATTACCTTATTTATCATTAAAGTTACTTAACAATCGTTCCTATTCAAATTTTGAATAAATGAAAGTCACAGCCAGTTTCCAATTGTGTAATATTTTTACTACAAATATCCATATTTCTATGACATCCTTTCGCTTAAAGAATTTCCAACACGTGCTGGTTGTTGTGAAGTGTTGTAAGACAATAAAATATAGTTGCATCAAGTGACATGAATTTATACTTTATATCTCATTTAATGTTTTCATACATCTTTGGCATGAGTAATAGCCCCAGCCTTAGCGATGACGAAGCGCTGGCCTATGACCTCTCATAATATGTTAGGATATCCTCTGCATTACTTTTTTGGTTATTAAAAGTTTAATTTTTGGTTACTAAAGTGGTAAAGTAAACGCACATCCGGTAATCGATTTTTTCAGACTCGGGAATTTCAACACCATATTCAATTCTAATTAACATTATTTAGATGGCAGAATTGTCTAATAAACTGAAATAGCACTTGGATGAAAACCTAACCCCACACTCCTCCCCCAGAAGTGCCTTTAAATGAATTTTCTTGGAGAAATGATTCAAATAAAAGTTGTAGCTGTTAATATATGTAGTTGATATACCAAGTTTGAAGAAAATCATTGGAGCCATTTTTGAGAAAATCGTTAAAACGTAAAAAAAAAAACAACTAGTAAAGTGGTATTTCCGGTTGAGGAATTTTGACAGATGATCCACTGTCGGATCGCTTGGTGATAAGTAAACGGAATATCAAGTTTTAACTTTCTACGATTTTTCGTTTTTGAGCTATGCTGTTCACATACATACATACATACACACACACAGACCCACATTTGCTAAAAACCACTTTTTTTGAACTCAGGGGACCTCAAAACGGATATTTCCGGTGAAAACTCAATATCGAAAATTTGACACGATTATAATACTTCCTCTTACTCCGAGAAAGTAAAAAAACATAGTATTATAATGTTATTAAAAAAACTCGTTAAATAATGTAATTTATTGTTTACGTACCTACTTAATTGATTACTTTCTCTGTATATATTTATATATATTTTACTTTCTAAGTATTTTGTTTACGTACTTCCATCGCATCTGACACAAAGGTTTCCGGCAAAAAATCCATCAACCATTTATTATCTACTTTCATAAAATAAATACCTATAACTTTTATTAGAAACATTTTCCTGTGAAAGGAGATCTGCGAGAACTGTTGCGTTATACTTTCCTCTAAAGTAACCACATCATTACAGTATTGAAGTTTTGCTACTTATATTTTAAGAAACGATAGAATTCCAAATTTTAAGAAAATCAGATTATCCGGAAATGCGATTTTACAGAATTCGTTTTTAATTTTTTGGTATTTTCTCGAAAACAGCTACAATGATTTTCTCGAACTTGGAGTGCTCACTACAAAGACAAAAAAAGTATTACTTTTATTTAAAACATTTAAAAAAAAAAAAAAAAAGACATGACTTTCTGTTAATCCTTTAAAATATAATTATAAAGGTAAGTATCCACCAAAGGAACAATGAGGAACTTTTTGTTGCCATATATTGGCCACTTGTTTCACAATAATGGAACTTGAGGCAACATAAGGAAACTTTCTGTTTCCATCAAAGTAACTACTTTTAGCAACATTTACATTTTGTTTCTAGTTTATTTGTTTTTGGAAACACAATGGCTCCACCAAAACAACATCAATATAAATGTTGTCATTTTTTTAATATGAACGATATCGTTTTCTTTCTCTCTGAAAAAACTGGGCTGTCATGTTTTTAATCTTTCTCTTCACTTCTCCTTCTTCCGCGCCAATAGTTAATCCACACAGCACAGACCATGCATCATCATGCTTCGCATTTCTACACTTGTATTTTATTATCTCTGGGGTTCCACAAACATTCCAAGGTTCTGAATTACTTTGTCGTTGCTCCAATTGTGAATCCACTAACGGCATAATTATGTAATTTTAAAAAGATCCAATTAAATGCACAAGCAGTTGTCTCCACGTGCACTACAACTAAACCGGAAACAAACAGCAACGCTACACTATCTCCACTGCCACAACAAAAAAAGTTCCGAATCCAATTGTTGCCGAGTGATACCACTGTCTCCTTTGATGTTTATCGCTTTGAGCGGAAACACGAAACACAAAGTAACTTTTCATAACTTTGTTTACTGCAACAAAAAACAACTTATTGGTACTTAGTGGAATATTTTACGAAATATTCAACAGAAACATAAATGTTTCTCATTGTTCCTTTGGTGGATACGTACCTTAATAATATAAAATGACTGGGGCGGGTGTTGGTGTATTGGTTATGAGCATGGACTTGTAAGTGGGAGGTCCCCAGTTCGAGTCCAGCGTATAACTAAATTTTATATTTGTTTAAAAAATGTTAATAGTAAAGTAGGTGCTTCAGCCCCCGTCAACGACACCTAATTTGGTAGTTGGACGTTAAGCCCGCCTGAAAAAATAGGCATTATTTACTTTACTTTACTAATATAAAATGACAAATTTTGTTTAAACTCCAAACTTGCGTATTGTTCTAAACATAAATATAGAGATATTGCTGGATATGTACAAACTAATCTTGTTAGGTAGAGAAGTGGTGATTATATTATGGCCCAATAGAGCATTAAATCAATTACCCTAAAAACACTAAACCAATTACATACAAAATTTGAAATTAACTTTGTATATTATTTGTATGTGAAAATTCCGCTTGACTATCCAAAATAGTTTTTGTTCTTTTTACTTTCTCTTACTCCTAGTAAGAGGAAGTATTGTAATCGTGTCAAATTTTCGATATCGAGTTTTCACCGGAAATATCCGTCTTAAGGTCCCCTGAGACCAAAAAAGTGGTTTTTAGCAAATGGTCTGTGTGTGGGTGTGAATGTGAACAACATAGCTTAAAAAACGAAAAATCGTAGAAAGTTCGAACTTGATATTCCGTTTTGTTATCACCATGGGATCCCACAGTGGGTCATCTGTCAAAATTCCTCAACCGGAAGTACCACTTTACTAGTTTTTTTTTTTTACGTTTTTGCGATTTTCTCAAAAATGGCTGCAACGATTTTCTTGAAACTTGGTATATCAACTACACATACTAACAACTACATCTTTTATTTGAAACATTTCTCCGGGAAAATTCATTTAAGGACTTCTAGGGGAGGGGTGGGGTTAGGTTTCATCTTAAGTACTATTTCAGTTTATTAGACAATTCTATCATCTAAATAATGTTAATTAGAATTGAATATGTTGTTGAAATTCCGAGTTCGAAAAAAATCTGATGACCGAAAGTGCGTTTACTTTACCAGTTTATTAAATGATTTTTTTTCACTTTTTCGGGATTTTCTCAAAAATTGCCCCGACGATTTTCTTGAAACTTTTAATATAAACTAAACATGCAAAGATCTACACTACTTTTATTTAAAACATTTCTTTGGGAAAAAATCATTAAAGGGCACTTTTAGGGGTCCTCTAAAAAGTGCTATCATAGTTGATTATACACAATTCCATCATCCAAACAAAATTAATTAGAAATAAATAGATGGCCAAAATTCCGAGTTCCAAGAAAATTAGTAAACCGGAAGTGCAGCGCTTTTAGTGAACAGTTTTTCAGTTTTTGACGAATTTCGTTAAATTTCGTACACAAACTATAAATATTATAATTTTGAGAAGTGGAGTAAGAGAAAGTTGTGTGAGTGTTTCACACCAGATTTTTTTTTTTTTTTTTCAAATGTTTCAAATAAAAGTAATAAGTTTTTATCTGTGAAGTTACCCATATTAAGTTTAAGGAAATTGTTTTAGTCGTTTTTGAGAAACACTTATATTATAAAGTCGCACTTCCGGTGAACCGATTTTGTTCAAATTTGGATTTCTATCAATTATTCAATGAGTGTTTATATTGTGAAGGTAGTAAGTAAAACCATATGTTATACTGAGGTGGTACTTTAGAGTTTAGAGGAAAGCATAGCATAATGTTACTGTTCCCCATAGAGCCTCCAAAAAATCAATTCCTCCGGGAAATATGTTTCAAATAAAAGTCATAGGTATATTTATCTGTATGTATAGTGGTATACGAAGTTTAAAAAAAATCGTTGGAGTTGTTGGTAACGAGATAATCACGAAAAACTGAAAACAGTTAAGTCGGACTTACGGTTATTGGTTTATACCCGAATGATGCAGTGGAATACCAAGTTTAAGTTTCTTGCAACTTTTCCGTTTTTGAGATTTTCTGTTTTATACACACACACACACACACACACACACACACAGACCATTTACTTGAAAAAATTTTTTCTTTGAGATTTCAAAACCATGTATTTTCGGTTAAATCTTAATTTCAAAAATCTGACACTATCGTAATACTTGTGCTCTTTACTAGGAATAAGAGTAAATAAAAATGATAAGAGTAAATAAAATGAAGGTAGTAAGTAAAACCATATGTTATACTGAGGTGGTACTTTAGAGTTTAGAGGAAAGCACTTTTGATATTACTTTAATATTACATTTTTGATATAAGGCGGTTTTTTTGAAGCACTCTTTAGTTACGTTTAAATTTAAACTGACGCTACCTAGTCTTGAGCAGAGGGCGCCAACAATGTCCGCTCAGATATATGTCTAACCCCTACCCTCCCTTTTTTTTTTGCCAGCCCAATTAATCATTTGTAAACATGGCAATTTTAAAGATTTTTTTTTTTTTTTAATCAATTAATTAATATATTAATTTGGAGTAAGGGAACGTCATATGATTGTTTCACAGGGGATCATTGTTAGAGATCAAAATTTGAAGAAAATCGGTTAATCGAAAATGCGGCTTTACAGATTAAGAGTTTTGTGTTTTTTGGAATTTTGTCGAAAAGTGTAAACCTGGTATGGTACGTGGTATAACCTGGTATCGTAACTGCATTGATATAAACATATTTTAGCATTGGATTAAACAAGTTTGATCACCCTAAGTAGTATAGAAATAATAAAGGTACGATTTCATATATCGTTAGGTAATTTGTTTTAACTCAAATCAGTAAGTGTCTATCAGAGATAAGGTAAAGTCCGAATGACCTCAGATGTTGTGCACCTTCCAAATATCACAAAAAAAAAATTAATATTATTAAAATGGTAGAACTATACATTGTAATTTAAATAGCACATCAAAAGCAAGTTCAACTTAGTTCTCTAAATTCAATTATCCCAAAAAAATGTTTCTGATAAAAGTTAGAGACTTCTATAAAAAAAAAATAAAATAAAGTAATGCCTATTTTTTCAGGCGGGCTTAATGTCCAACTACCAAATTAGGTGTCGTGGACGGGGGCGGAAGCACCTACTTTACTATTAACATTTTTCATACCAGTATAAAATTTAGCAGTCATACGCCGGACTCGAATGGGGTTCTCCCAGTTACAAGTCCATTCTCATAACCACTATACTAACACCCGCCCCAACAGACTTCTATATTTGTAGTTAGAAAACCAAGTTTAAAGAAAATCGTTGGGCCATTTTCTAGAAAATTGCAAATAAATGAAAAAAATTCTTCTGTTTGACCGTTATTAGACCTTTTTCTAACCTCTACGTGATACCTCTATACAGAATATCAAGTTCGAATTTTGTGTTTGTTTTTTTTTTCAAAAAATATTTCTTTTCATCATCAGAATATCTCAAGGATCTGAGAATCTCTCAGAGGATTTGTTATCATTAAATTATTCCACAGTAGTTCACGGCTGACACAGTATTCTTTCGCTTTGTTCTACACTCAAAGAGCAATTAAAAAATAAAATAGTAAGATAGTGTGGGTAATTAATTATCAAAGTAAATCTTCTTCAAAAAAAAAAGGTAGTTTAAGTTCACATCCCCACTTGTTGGATGTTTCCATTTTTTAAAAGGAACAATGTGTGCACCAGCCTTTTAAAAAAGCAAAAAACGACATGTATCAACAAACCCCGCTTAACCAAGTTAGGTCCTAACAAAAACATTTTTTAAAAACAGTGTATCAACTAAATGATTTAAATGTTCTGTGCAAGTCTATGTTAATCACACTGTTTTGACAAAAACATCATGATGATGGGTGAATGCCCGAAACTGGTCGATGACCACAAAAAGAAGCAGGCTATTATGGAAAATCTCTCTGATAAAAATTAGTTTCGTAAATATGACACACCAATATTTGCTCTTAAAGTAATAAGGGAAGTAAAAATTATCGAATATAACTGTATATAACATTAGAATTCATTTAGTAGGTACATATATCATTGAAAATTTACCCAGTATGGGTCGCAGTAAGTCTCCTAAAATAAGTAATGTTGGCCGTTTATTAATGGAAGGGTAGTAAAACTGAGCTGTACATTGTGAGTTTATGGAGGGCGGTAAACAATGCGGCGGAGCCGGGTTTATAAACTTCTTTATGAACGTTCTCTTTCATATAAAATTCCTTTCAGTTCATATTGTATTTTCTCCCATTTGTAAATGAAATTAGTTAGTTCTCTGTTATTATTTCCCCGCATGCATTATTCTGTTTTAATTGCATATATAAAGCTTTTTGGACCGCATATTTTCCTTCTTCATTTATTAATGAAGTTTTATCTCATTCAATATTCAAATTAATTTTCTTCGTTGTTTTATTTCTTGGTTGGTTAATTCTATGAGAAAGAAATTATCGTTAGTGGGTAATAATAAAGAATTATCTGATGCTTCTGATTATCTGATGCTTTCCAGCTCTGCGGAACCAACCACCACAACAAATAATCAAGAATTATCGTTAGTAAAAGTGTGTTATTTATGGAACATTCTTGTTCATGAAACAGTTATTTATTTCAATAGGATTAGTATTAAGAGATAATTTCATAGAAAGGACTTAATTCTTCATGGCAAAATTTCTAGATATTTGGAGACATACTTTTATATAATGGAGTTGATGAGGAGAGAAATTAGGTTTGATTAATTAGACGAGATATGAAGACACTGTTATAATATTACTATAAGTCTACACAAACTGCACTGGACTTATAATGATTTTTATAGAATAAAAGGCGAGAGTAGAGTAATGACACGATGCGATGTATAGTTGAATCTGATAGATAGATATCTGGATAGATGTCGTTAGGTAGATTCTTACTGGCTTATATACAGGTTCTCCCACTCTAGCCTGCTTAAGTCAGTAGGTACCAGAGAGGGTCCTTCTCTCTCTTAATTCTCTCTTTGCCATTACATTTTATATTCTAGTATTTTAATTTCAGGACTTAGAGATAATATTAAGTTGTACATTAGTTAGTGGTGGCAATGTACCGTATCTCATAAAAAGAAAGAATGTTCTTGGCGTGAGAAAAAAAAAAAAATCTAAAGTTGGTAACTGTTCCAATTATTGCCCTGAAAATAACGAAAGATATATCGGGACAGTAATCGCTTCAAGATCATAATTGTAGGGGTAGTGAACCCCCACCACTCATCCACTCTAGCGGAGAGAAACAGCCCCTCTCGCACAGAGAGGAGAGGCTCGGCCAGTATATATATATATATATATATATATATATGTATATATATGAGAAATAGGCAATGAGACATCATTCAGATAGAATTCTGTTGATTTACACATCAGTTTAACATCGCTCCGTTCATATCTTCTTAGCCATGTCAGTCTGTCAGTTCAGTTCAGTTGTGTAAAGTCCTTGGCAGTCAGTCATATACATATATATCAATTATATATCTTAAACCAAATCTTAAGGTGTTATTTATCACTCATCAAGCAACAACCTACATCTCCTCACAGCACCCTTACATAATCTAAATTTCTAGCATACTGTTGATATTTGACTAACAAGACGAAGTCTTGCGTAATAATTATCAAAGGCTTTTATGATCCATGGGAAACCCCACCATCTATTCGTTTTTACATTAACTTGCAGATTTAATGTTTTTTTTTTTGAACTTTCACAAACAGCTTTTACAACATGTGTAAATTATTATGTAAAAATTAACTATGTAAATTATTAGAAGCTTTCTGAAATCAGGAAAAGTGGGGGTTTTAGACAATAGTCCGAAAGGGTGTGAGCTTGTGTCTGTTTATATACCTACGTAAACAGAGCTTATATTAAAAACGAATAATTTATTACACAGGAAGTTCAAACTTGATATTCCCTTTTATATTGGAAAGGCGTCTCCTGAAAGTAAGGCTTATGTCAAAATACCATAATCAGAAAAACCTCTTTTAGACTAAATGGGGATTTTTTATCAGTTTTCTTCCGATTTTCTTGAAATTTTTCTTTCCAACTTCCTGTAAACACTACACACTATCACTTTTAAAATTTGAAACAGTTTTCTCGTAAAACTGATTTCATCGGGAATGTTTATGGTCAATATATCTTAAAATATCTCATTTTGCTGAACAGGTTAAAACCCTACATATTATGGAATATATGAGCAAGAAAATTATATATTAATTTTTGGATTTTTAATATTTAAAAAAATTATCGGGAATATGTTATCTTAAATTTACAAGCATGAATGTATTTATTAGCGTGAACGGTTTTACAGCATGAATGTATTTATTGGCGTGAATGTATTTATTAGCGTGAATGATTTTATAGTGTGAACGTATTTATTGGTGAGAATGCTGGAACAAATGGTTAGGTTAGTATTTTATCTTTTTTCCTGGGGTTGAAAGAAAATTTATAAAAGTATTTCAACCCCTTTAGTTTAACTTAGGATTAGCCTATTATAGAAGGTGCAGGAACATATATGTTCAAAGTACTGCACCCCTACTTAGTTTGTTCTGTTCAATAGCCTCCTTAAATAAAGTCATATAACTAACTGTTCTAAATATCTATGAAAATGAAAGTTACAAATAGAAATGATGCTTTTGGTTTTTGTCCAAATCACCCCCCCATCATGTTCTAGAAGTTAAGGGATGACACAATAATATTCCACACTCCCTCTCGTCGACTAGATCGATGACATAAGTGGGGAAGTGTGGGAAGAAGAAAATTAACAACCAACGGCTCCACCCTACTTTGCTGAGCAAAGTATTGTGGTGGCTGCCAAATAAGGTACTGGTGTCATCCCAGCTCGAGTGGCATACGGATTGGAAAGATGTATAATAAGTATGGGGCGCTAATGACCACAGCAGTCGATGCGCCAAAAAAAAAAAAAAACAATTTTATTATAATCCCCCTCCCCCCACTACTTTTCTTTAACGCAATCATCTTTATATCTCCTATAGGAAGAACCATGATGAATGTCAGGTATAGTTTGGTTCGTGATATTGGAAAAATAGAGATTATTTTTTTGCTTTGATAACCTGCTTCATTTTGTGATAATTGTTGAGTATTTACTCATCTTCACAGGATGACCTAATATCACACTGTTCCTCAAGACATCCCGAATGTGGTACACTAGAACACGATCAATGTTCCACAAAACGAGGCAGCCCATCATGGAATAAAATTTCTGACCAAAATTGCATCAAAAGCAATCTTACGAATAAAATCTTCAATCTATTCGGTAAAAACATTTATAATATAGTGCCCAGTCTGAGTGGCTATTGATTGAATGCAGGAAGAAAAAGGAAAACATAAGGCTTTTGTAAGAGTATATCTTGGCCATTAATTTCACTTGTGATTCTCATTTAACCTTGGCATTTACAGCTAATGTTAACTATTTGGTTATGTGTTTAATCATTTAGATAAAACATCCCATTAGCACATCTCTTTTGAAATATATATATATATATATATATAAGAAAAAATTGTTTACTCGACACTTTTAGCGGATTTTTCTCTTAATTCCAGTCGCTTCGAAAAATATTTCTCTAAGACTGAGGACAGGTTTTTGCAAATAATCACCTTTGCATGGGAGTTTGTATATTTTCAATAGAAATTCAAAGTGCATTATTTACTGACAACTAATTGGATTATGAGAGTGACCTTTAGCAGGGCAGACTTAAGGCGGAATAATACTTTTTATTAAGGAAATGTGATCATTAATCAGCTATTACAATTATTGGCTTTTCTGATTTCTAAGTTGCTTTGCAGTTTTTTCGAAATGTTAGATCAGCATAATTGCAACCGTAAGTAATTATACTCTGTGTGTGTGTGTGTGTGTGTGTGTGTGTGTGGGGAGGGAGTGATGAATGTGAAATGGGAAGTAAGGGCTGTCGCATGAGCTATTTAATTATGTGGATGAAGTTCTTTCAGATCTAATTTTGTTCAAAAATACTCACTGGCTCAAAAATAAAAAAAAATGAAGTTACCTCACAAATACAAGTAAAACTCAAAGGATACAGGATACAATAGTCTGTCCACAGAATTTAGTAGGCTATTTAGTACACGATTTCCATTGTTAAAAGTTAGCTTTTGTACCCTTAGTATGATATTACACAATAACCTGATGCTTAAAAGGTCCTTCAAACTTTGAAGGAAGATTGCACTTAGGGGACCAGCCGGTGGCCAGGTGGACCTTTTGTGTTGTTCTTGTTCCCTTTTCAATCTTCTATTCATAACAGTCTTCTGCACTAATAAGTGCTATTATAAGTGGTATTCTCCAATTTAAATTCAGCTCACATTTGGCACATTGGAGTCGTTAAAAAACAAACAAATAATATGGTGAACACATAATTGCGTTTTGTAATACATCCTCTTACAGTGGTAAGAAAAGTAAACGAACCTCAACTCACTGTAGCAGTCACGTGACGTCACATTTTATTTCAACATAAACTATACCTGAGATAATAAAAAAAATCCACTATTGTGAAGATAAATCCCCAGAATCCCAATATAATTTTTTCTGGGAAAATGTTTACAATAAAAGTGATGGGGATTTATATGGTTTCAAGAAAATCGCGAAGAAAAAGAAAAAGTAAAGCCCCCCCACTTTCTGTTGGTGGATTTAGACTTTTTGTTAAATGCGGTAGTGGTGTGTAAACAGCAATTTCATATTGAAGAGATTTTCCGTATTTAAGATATTTTATATATTCATAGACATATATACAGACTATTCGCTAAAAATATTGTTTTTTAGAGATAGGGGATCTCAAATTTCGAAAATTTGACGTAATCGCAGTAACAGTTAAAAGTAATGCCGATAAAATATATTTAAATTTGAAGTAATCATAATCCTACTATAAAATCAATATTTGTTAACCAGTTGAATATTTATACCAGATGATTTTTTTTTACCTGTTGTGTTTGGGGAAGGCAATAGCTCAGTGGTAGCAAGCTGAACTCCCATGTGCAAGTCCCGGGTTTAAGTGCAGCAGTGCTGCCTTTAGATTTTCTCTTAAGGAAGCCCCTACAGCACATTGCCTGGTGATGGCCAGTGATTGTCTATAGCTAGAGAACATTGCCAAATCGGCATGTTCCTGAGGGCACAATAGATCTTTCGAGGTCGCAGTTCATTATCTCCTAAAAGATATCTAATCTCTAATTATTGCGACAAGCCAGGGACAGCATAAACGTTTATTAATAACCACTTTATTGGCCACTCTAGATTTAACAAGCACATGCATCGATTGGACCTGGCAACCTGTGTAGGTTTAGTCAGGGAGAAGAAGAAGAAGAAGAAGAAGAAACAGCAGTGCTCGTACTGTGTCTATGTGACGGGCTTGTGTGGCTGAGATTTTTCATCTTTTGTGGAGGAGAAATAGACGCTTTCAAGCCGAACCCAGGAGTCTCGGTCTCCAGACTCCTTAGTCTAATTTAATTCACAGGATTGGAGATGATTCTCTAATTTGTGGGTGTCCAAATTATTCCCATAGTGGTCGTGATAACGTAGGTATTATTAATCTACCACCATCGAATCCTAAGCATTGCTTAAAAAAATCTTCTCTGAATAATCATATTTAGCAATAAATTATAGGTATTTAAAAGCAAAAACACTCTATTATGCGAAAAAATACTTGTAACATAATTAAGCAGAAAAATAAAAATCGACTTAAAGCCAACATTTTCACAACACATTACGGAGCACTAAGTATTATTACATATGAATGTCTGCTGCAGTTATTAAACTGAAATCAGATATTGTGGGAGACTAATGGATGAGCAAAATGGCATTGATAATTTTACAAAGCAGAGATAAAAAGTTGATTACATAAAAAGCGCAGCTCAGTCAAACTAGCGTGTCCCCGTTGTCAAATAGAAAAATAATAGTCTTTGTCAACTTCAGTATAACTTTTTTTTTTTCAAATTATAATTTACAAGCAAGTATTGATTAATTGCACCATTATGTAGAATAGATTTTGGATGGATGGCGTAACTAAATAGAATATTAAATTTGTCATATTGATAATAATATTAACGACCTTTAAATAGTATAGAAAGTTTTATATATAATTTTTCCAATTCAGATCAATATATTTACTTTATTTAAGAATAAATTTGCATATTAATTACATACGATAATAAATTCCTATGTTAATTAATTAAACTCCCGAATTATAACTATGTTTATATCCTTATAAAAAAAAAAAAAGGAATACAAAGTTCATACGATAGAACTGGAGATAACCTAGTCGATTTGAGGCACGTTACTTGTTATCTCAGTACTGTATGTGATATGAATTATTTCATTATCTTACACTTAATGGTTGCAGCGCCATTATAAATATAAAATCAAACAAAAAGTGACACTTGTGAATAGGCTACGTCCAACAAAATTTCGTAAAAAAACTTCTCACAAGATTTTATGTTATTGTAATTCCTATTTGTTCTAAATGAGAATTTTTTCTTCAAAACCTACTACCAGTTTCTGGTAAATACTAGTATTTTTATAAGAAGTTAGGCTTCACATCCCTCAACATCCTAACAATCACTGAAATAATTTTATTGAAAAAAAAATTTTAAAACAAGAGGCCTTCAAATGAGTAGAGAATTAGTTATATTAAGTTTGAAGAAAGCCCGGCCCGCTGGGGGTTGTTACGGAGAAAATTGTGGAAATCTAAAATACTATTGTTAACAAACATGCATACTTCCGGTCAACTTATTTTTTCAAGTTCGGAATTTTTTCAAATTTTTTTCAATTTTTCATGCACATTAAACATTTTGCAAATGGAAGATCAATGAAATAAAATCTGAAATGATACTTTAGAGAGAAAACTAATGTCCATCCCTTTTTTCAAAATCCCCTGAAACCAATTTTCCCAGAAAAATATATCAAATGTGTGTAATCAGTGTACGAAAAAGATTAAAGAAAAATGAAGCTGAAAAATCGCTTCACTGGGACCAATTCTGGTTATGGAATTTTGACAGTTAATATCCTGTTGGATAAAATATAGTGTTATCCAAATGGATTGTCAAGTTTAAACGTGCTACATTTTTTTTCTTTTTGTTTTAAGCTGTAAACACCATGTACTCCACCATGTACACACACCCACACACATATACCATATAAACACCATTTTCCAAAAAACACTTCTTCGTGCTCAGGGATCGATCTCAAAATGAGTATTTTCTGATTAACATTCAATTTAGAAAATTTGATACGAACACAAGCCTTTTTCTCTTATAACCAATCAGAGGAAGTAAAATAAATAAATTTACAAAATACAACCTATGGCGAGGATAATCTTTTAAGAGCAGCAGTAACTAGACTCGAATCTGGGGCCTCCACGTTCCAATCCAGTCCGCTATTACTGAGCTATTTCTCAAATAGTGTACTTAAATAATTTCAACAAAATCTAGTGTGAAACACTACACAACTTTCTCTTACACCTGTTCTCAGAATTATAATTGACAAATGTTATAGTGTGTGTACCAAATATAACGAAATTCGTCGAAACTGAAAAAACTGTTCAGTAAAAGTTCACTTCCTGCTTACTAATTTTCTTAAAATTTGGAATTTTGGCCGTCTGTTTATTCCTAATTAATTTTGTTTGGATGATAGAATTGTATACTCAACTATGATACCACTTTAGAGGAAGCTGTAACCCCACCCTTCCCCCCTAAAAGTGCCCTTAAATGAATTTTCCTAGAGAAATGTTTTAAAAAAAAGGTTTTTTTTTTTTTTTAATTTAAGGCGCTTCAACATCTATGGTCATTAGCGTCTTCTCATTGCACTGCCGGCCTCCGGATAGTGTGCTCTCGCTACAGACAACACTGTCCATCACCGAACAGTGAGCTGTAGAGGCTCCTAGGAAGAAAAAATCTAAGGGTAGCACTGGACTCGATCCCAGGACCTCCGCGTGGGAGTCCAACGCGCTAACCACCTAGCTAAAAAGTTGAAGCTCTTTGTATGTGTAGTTGATATACCAAGATTAAAGAAAATCGCAAAAACGTAAAAAAAAAAAAACTGGTAAAGTGGTACTTCCGATCGAGGAATTTTGACAGATACGCACTGTCAGATTCCATTAATCATTCCACTGTGATACCTAAACATAATATCAAGTTTCAACTTTCTACGGTTTTTCGTTTTTGAGCTATGCTGTTCACACACACACACACACACACAGACGATTTGCTAAAAACCAATTTTTTGGACTCAGGGGATCTCAAAACGGGTATTTCCGGTGAAAAGTCGATATCGAAAATTTGACATGATTACAATACTTTCTCTTACCAGGAGTAAGAGAAAGTAAAAAAATTAGCATTTCATATTGTAATGGGATCTCCAATCAACAAATTAATTAAGATCCATAACATGCGAAAGAGTCAAACATTAATTATTCCCTACCTAATAGGAGAAGCTAGGGTGGGATAATTCCATATAAGTAAAGGCGAGCAACAGCTTTTTCGAGACACCAATCACTTAACACATTCTACATACTTTCCTATTTCTCAGCCAGTCTGCTTCTCTTAATTATTCTCTCGCTACTTTAATCTCATCTAATCACACAACCAGTCCTTGTAGTTTGTGTTTATATATTGATTACAACAGTGTTAAATGCATCTAACAAATTTATTTCTTCACATTCTTAAACTATCTTAATTCTCTCCTTTTCACGTCTATCACAATATGTTATAACGTATGGCAATCTTTTTTAGATTAGTTAGAAGTCATAAATATGTATTTTTTCTGCTCTTTAGGAAATTCATTAAAGAAAATCCAAGGACTTTGAAACTTTATTAGTTAAAATTACTTAAATTTTCCTCTTCAAAATTACTTTAAAATGAGGAAAACTTTCAACATGCTTGCCAATCAATTCCTTGTCAAAATTAAGTGAACCTTCATATAAACAGTCATTACCTCAATTTAAGAGTACGTTTATTGACTTTGTATGGCCATATTGAAAAAGTAGCTGTTTTTATAAATAAACTTATTCATAAAATTGAACACCTAATCTTTATTAAAATGTGCAGGAAATGTAAAATTGTTTAATTGTTTTAGAGATTAACAATTTGTACATTTTAATTAATAAGGAGTCAATAGGGAAAAACCTGTTTTGTCTAGATATTAAGCATGATTCATTCAAAGGTTTTTATCCATTCATAATAAACATTGCAATTTGTTTCGGCAATACATTTTTATTAGTTACGGATAATTTTTTTTTTTTTTGGTATTTCCCAATAATAATACTAATATAATGTTCACATTTCTAACAAGAAAATAAAAGAATGGAAATATCTTGAATCATAAAGATTCTAATTAGAATCTCTTATTCTTAACATTTAATGATGTAAATTTGAGGGGAGAATATGAAGAAATTTAATAATGTATTAGTGAAAAAAGTTATCAATGAAGTTCGGGGGTAGGGGGCATGCTTCAAATGTGATAATCAATGTCCTCGTTTGGGGTGACTTATCTCTCTTCTAATTTGACTTAAGCAGCGGCCCATCTAATTTAAATCCCATCTAACGTTCAAATAATAGAAAATATTGTCAAGTCAAAATTGCATTGATTGTTTGTCTAGGGAGGGGAACTTTTTTATGTACATGGTCGTCATTCGACGATCGGAATTCCGGTCATTAAACTAATGTGATCGCATTCGTTTTCCCACATCGCTGCCTTTCTTGACACGATTGGTGTCTAACGACCTTATGAAATCGTCTTTGATAGTAGTGGTCGACATTTTCTAAGAGGCAGTATGAGTGAAGACCAAACAAACAAAAAAATGCTTTACTATAGGAAATTGTTCATTGGAAAAGTATAAGCCTTAGACAATAGATCTAAACCTATTTAATCATTTTAATTGCACTCACATGTCGACGATCTTACCTTAGTTAGTTCTCCGAGGACATCCACTTCCAGAATACCGACATGCTTACTCACGGCATTGCAAAAGAACAGCATCTAAACACGACTAATTTTGCCTCTTTTTTTTTTTATTTTTTTTTTTTACTAAATTCTTCACAAAAATTGTTTATATTGTGCAAGTAAATATTTGAACTTTGTCTCTCAGGAGTGGTGGCAATGTTTGCACTTCTATCCACTCTGCAAGCTGCTGGAAGCAAAGATACAAGTAGGGAAGCTAAGATTCCTGAAAAAGTTGGTAGTCAATTTCTTCCTAAGCGGATGCACTTAACAGTCTTAAACGTCTAACAGAAATATGAAATAATTTTCAAAAATTGTTAAATATGTGGTTTGGTCCGCAATGCTAGATAACATCTATGATTATAAACGTCCATAGCATGCTTCATTTTGTTGGTTCTGACCGGTTACGAATTTTCATTGCCAGAGTATAAGGTTTACAATCAATTCATGTAGAGAGATGACTTTCAGCTAATATGTTCATATTACCAACGACACCGGTTGATTGTCTGAGGTAAATTTGAAAATGTGTATGAATTTGATGGATTATAATTATATTCATCCTAACAGTAAGAGCAAAAACTAGACGTAATTGGCTAGAAAGTTATGTAACAATTTCATAGTTTTTTTTTTTTTTTTTAAATATATAATATAAACTAAATAATAAAACTACGTCACCATTGATAATGATATGTAGTAATGAGATAGCACTCTAAAACATTAACGTTTGAACACAGTTTGATCTCAAATCCTATATCACATATTATATGTTTTAAATTGACTCTAAACTCACATTGGTTTGGTGCGAAATTTATTTGCTTAGAGTTGCAGTTTATAATTCTTCACAGACATCTGCTTAACAGATTGAAAAGTAAATAAGATATTTATACAACTACTGGCAGTCAAGATAGTTTTTTGTGATTCTGCAATTTCTACGAATATAAAATTGACTCATACATTTTTTATAATTTTTTTTTTTTTTTTACAGTAAATACAATATTCTTCAGTTATAATCTTTCTGTCATTAAACATTATTTATCAAAATTATATTGGAGAATCAATATTAATGACCTATTATCAATGGGAAATGATGGATAATAAATATGTGATTGATATGTAATAATAGTAAGAATGATTACTAATTATTCATCTATATGACATTAAGATTTTAGAAATTAAATTAAAATAATATTACTTAAAATAAATCGTTGGGAGTATCAGGGAAAACAGTATTGTTTGGGATGTACTTAAAAACTTATTTGGATATAGCAATAGGGTAGGGATTAGCTCAGTGGTAGCGCGCTGTACTAGGAGCGCGGAGGTCCCAGGTTCGAATCTAGCTGCTGCCCTAAGATTTTTTCTTCCAAGGAGCCTCTTACAATAGCATTGTTCGGTGATGAACAGTGCTCTCTGTAACGAGAGAACAGTCTGGAGGCCGGCAGTGCACTGCCGCCTTAACTTAAAAAAAAAAAAAAAAAGAAAAAAAAAAGCAATTCCTGAATAGCTAATCAAAATAAATAAATAAAAGCTAAAACAACGGGGTAATCCAAAATTTACACTCTCACCATGCATTAATTTTGTTTGTATTCATGGTAAACGTATGAATTGAATTCATTGTACTTTCACATTCAAGTTGTGTTTGGTCCAGCACTAGTTAGTTTAGTTCAGTGTTCTCCCCAGTTAGTTGCTGATCTCAATCTCAACTGGTTCTATCTTATAGCTGTCAGAGTAGTATTTACTTTTCTATTAACGAAATTAGGAACATAATTTTATATATTATTAAATTGCGTTTTATTTATCTAATGTAAAATAATTTTATATTTAATCCAAAAAATTAGAACCTACTTAGAATCTACTTAAAATCATAGACTCTTTACTTTATATAAATTTTTAATTTGAATATAGTGTTTTCTCAGAAAAGTCGATTGCTGCTAATCAACTCTTAACCCGCGAGCCGCCACTTTGATATTCTCAGCCTTATTTTAAAATATTTATTTGTTTAATATCTTATATTATTTGAATTTTTTTTTTTTTTTTACCAAACCTAAATTTGTGGCTTTAAGAAATACATCATTGTACTCTATATTTGTATGGCATTGTACTTTATATGTATTATGCTGAAAACTAAAAAAATCCTTCAATTTATAACAAAATTTTATTCCAATTTGTTTTTATCAATGTGTTGGTTATTCAGATATTCATGAATGAGAAAGTGTACTCCACATAATTGTAGCATATTTTGTAGAATGTGGTATTAAAACCTACAAGGAATCCATTTTTTTTTGTTTTTGTTTTAAAGTTAAAAAGTCATGTGTGTGGATGAGATAAATGCGAATAGAAAGATACATCCTATTTCTAAACATTTCATGGAGTCGTATTATAAATTTTTTGACATAATTTCTAAAAAAAACAAAAAACACAAATCACTTAAAAATTTCATATCTCAAGAATTTTGGATATATTTTACTATCACTTACTCCCAGCCAAATTCTCCCCTTTTTCAGTTTTAATCGGAAATATATGTTTTCAAGGTCGTACATGCATATGGTATGTTATGTAGGTGGGGTGTCACATGTGATATGAAGGGTCCGTACAAATCCATTACCCAGGAGTGCGGATTTACTGAATTTGTTTTTTGTTTTTTTTCTTCTTTTTTTCGATATATTATATATTGTTTTTTTTTTTTTTTTTTTTTTTTTTATTTTTTTTTTTTTTTTTTTTTTTTTTTTTTTTGAAAATGGCTCCAATAATTTTCTGTAAACTTAATAATTATCTACACACATATATATACCTAGAAATATTAAATAATAAATACCAAGAAATATTTTCTCGGAAGAATTGATTTTTGTATGAGGTTCGGGGAATAGTACCTCTTAGCTTACCTGTTCAGTGCAATGTATGGTGTTACATACCACCTACCTATGTTTTTGCAATGTATGGTGTTACATACCACCTACCTATGTTTTTGCAATGTATGGTGTTACATACCACCTACCTATGTTTTTGCAATGTATGGTGTTACATACCACCTACCTATGTTTTTGCAATGTATGGTGTTACATACCACCTACCTATGTTTTATATGTATTGAAAGTATTAATAGAATTCCAAATTAAAAAAAAAAAAAAAAATCAGTTGAATGAATTTCGTGTTTTGTTTTTCTTATACCCCCCAAGTTATTTGCATTATTCTCGATATCTACATTACGGAGTTTCTTAAACCTGATATTACTAACTACTTCATTTGAAGATATATCAGTTTTGTTATAGATTTCATTTAAAATAAAAACAAAAAAATTATAAGTCCTTAAAAATTTGGAATGTTGGGCTACCTTGACAATTTGAATTTATTCAAAATTCGAAGGTTGTAGAAAATAATTCAATTAATGTTATACGAATGGCCAGTAAGAGAAAGTCGTACAGGTGTTTAATAAAATATTTAATTGTATTCAGTTAATTATTAATTAAATTATGACACAAATTAGAAATGCGATAATAATATTTAAATTTGATGCAAATAAACAAAAGAGAAATTAAAATAGTAATTTCAATAGAAACAACCAATGAGGCTCTTTTTTATTAGGATATTCAACATAATTTTCATATTTTTTGGATAACTTATCTTTCTTCTTTTTAAGTAGCTGTCTTTAACTAGTAATGACGTCGAAGAAGTCAAGGGCTGGGTAGCCCATTGTTTTATTAAGTTAGAAAGGTTTTTATAGTTTTAAGGTTGATTTACGTGTGCTTTTTATTTGGAAACCTTGTTTTTATAGTTAGATCTTTCATGTCATCTAACAAACACACCTGGTGTGATGAAACACTCACACAACTTTCTTTTAACGTAATTAATACAATTTAATCAAGAAAATTTTCTTTTAACATTGCTACGTTCAAAATGTTTAATTTGGGTTGGCCATAATAACAGTGTTGGGGGATTTTATTTGTTTAATTACTGGTCTTATGTGAGGCGCTCTATGTCAAAAATTGTCCACATTTAAATTTAAACCAACTGACAGACTCCATCTTTTTTTTTCAGAAAAATGTTTGATATAATCGTGATAACGTTTCCATCTAAGCAGCAAGCATTCCATGTTTAAAGAAAATCGTTTTGTCCGTTTTAGAGAAAATTCCAAAAAATTGTCTAAAACATAATCTATAAAATTGCAACTTTCGGGTAACTGATTCTCTTCAAATTTGGACTGTTATCAAAATTTCCAATTTTTATTAATATTATGTAGGTGATAAGGCCATATATTATACTGAAGTAGTACTTTAGAGGAAAGTATAATGCCCCCATCCACCCATCCACAGCAAACAGAATGCAACCTCAGCAGAGAGAAGAGGGGCCCTCTCTGGTTAACAGAGACTACTCTCTGACTTAGACAGGCTAGAGTGGTAGAACATGTGTATATAAGCCAGTGGGAATCTATCATATACAACCATACAACTGTACACCAGTCATCGCATCGTGTCATATCTGATTAACTGATTCTCTTCAAATTTGGACTGTTATCAATGTTTCTAATTTGTATTAATATTATGTAGGTGATAAGGCCATGTTACTGAAGTGGTACTTCAGAGCAAAGCATGAAGCTACTGCCCCCCCCCAACCTCAAAAAAATCAATTTTCCCAGGAAAATGTTTCAAATAAAGGTATTTATTATGTAGATAGTCTAATACGAAGTTCAAAGAAAATTATTAGATCCGGTTTTCAGAAAATCGCAAAAAACTGAAAAAAACATACTTGAAGTCGCACTTCTAAGTGAAGAATTTTTGCCTGAAACCTACCTGCCTGGGGATACAGTTTTTTTGTTCACATAACTAAGCACAACCTCTGCAAAAAAAAAAAAACGCCAAGACTTTGCTAGGAGCAAGAGAAAGTAAAAATGGAGTTACATGAAATGGTTATTTTTCGTGTCACATTGTCCGGAATAATACAAAATTATCCAGACACAATATTTATTTACTAATTTGTATATCTAAAGCTGGCTTATTGTACAGAGTTGCTATAATCATAGTACAGGGGCGGGTGTTGGTGTAGTGGTTATGAGCATGGACTTGTAAGTGGGAGGTCCCCAGTTCGAGTCCAGCGTATAGCTGCTTAATTTTATATTCATTTAAAAAATGTTAATGGTAAAGTATGTGCTTCCGCCCTCGTCCACGACACCTAATTTGGTAGTTGGACGTTAAACTCGCCTGAATAAATAGAATAGGCATAAATAATCATAGTACACTAGAAAAGATACAATTTATAGATATAAATAATGATATTTATAAGAAATAAACAATAATACAAAATAAACATAGTTCTTGTTTCTTAATTTTTAAACTGTTTATGATACAAGAAAAACAAATCATTCAAAAGTTCGACTGAGATGATATTTAACAGATTGGCGAGTTTATTGTGGTTTATATATTTTGATATATATACTTTATTTCTAAGACATGTAACAAAATTTACAATTTAACAATAAATGAATTTGATTATCTTTCTCTGTAGATAAACAATAAGGACAATTACTATTATTATTAAAAGCATGTTTAAAGTTATTAATATTTATCCTGGTATGAGGAATGGAGGCTAATCTAATTTGAGACATTATTCTAATCTTACGTATATGTACATAACATGATAACAATTTGGAATGTAAAGTGGAGGGAGCGATTTAATATATAATATGGGTTGAAGGATGAGTTAAAGATTCTGTCTAAATCTTTGAATAATACATTATTTTTAAATGGCATAGATCTGGTCATTATATTTAGTTTCAATCATATTTGAATCCTGTAAAGACCAAAGAATATTTGCATCTAGAAGGCAAAAACTGGTCCTCATTTCATCCGCCCAAATAGTTGCCCGTAACTATAGAGCCATTAGTCTATCCAGACATAATATATATAGATAGATACAACATCTCATTGAAATGCTTAGAACATTTTCTTTTAAAGCATGGCTCATAAGTAATAATTATGTTAAAGTAACAGAAAGCACAATTTATTAATTTTAAAAATAGGATAATATTGACAATTGATTTTAAAAATATGATTTCCAACTAGTCTTATCAACCATAAATAACAAGATAACCAACCCATATTTGATGAATACAAAATTGACTGTAAAACGAATTACTATCCAATATCTTTGATCTTTTCATTAACATCCTACCATGATGTTACTACAACTTTGCTCATGGTGGAATATGTCAAACAAATTATATCCAATTAGTAATTTCACTAGTAATTAAAATATTATGAAAAATAAAACTGATTTTATCCAGAGTATAAATTCATAATTAATGGAGATTGGTAGGTATAATAATAAATTAGGTAAAATTTCACGTTATGAATAAAGAAGGTTCTTTTTTCTTTTTTTTATGTAAAGGTTATTCTGCTAAACTTTTTCTTTTTTCGATATTGCAAACAGCGTCGTTTAATTTTTATTTTTATTAATTTCAAGAGATAATTAAAATCACTTTTACTCACTAGGAAGGTAAAAATACAATTTTAGCCAGTAATTATTGAGGTTTAATTTAATATTAGTGTTTAAAAAAAAAAAAAAAAAAAATTGTTACCTTAGTCAGTATAATGGAGTTGATGAGGAAAAAAAATTAGGTTAGATTAATTAGACGAGATATGAAGACACTGTTATAATATAGCTAATAAGCTTACACAAACTGCCCTGGACTTGTAATGATTTTTATAGAATAAAAAGGTGGGAGTAGAGTTATGACACGATGTGATGTATATGGTTGAATCTGATAGATAGATGTCTAGATCTCTCACTGGCTTATATACAGGTTCTCCCCACTCTAGCCTGCTTAAGTCAGAGAGTACCAGAGAGAGCCTGTTTTCTCTCGGTCGGGAATTGTGTTCTCTTTCTTGCCGTTACAGTCAGTTTTCAGCTAATCAATAGCCTTATCTATTTCTGAGTTTTCATTCATGTTTTACACCCAGATTCATAAGCAGAATTTTTCCGTTTTCTCCTTTCAACAACATATTTCAGAAAGTTTTGTTGAAAGACTAGTATAAATAAAATAAAGTAAAATGAAAAACATTTTCAATATTAAATTTCAAATATTCGATATTAATAATTAAATATTAAATCATTCAAAATTAACGTCTATATAGTTCCTTATGGAGAACATTCTAAGAACGTTCTAATTGTGTGACATGCTGACTGATCAAACAGCTCACCGAAAGTGCTGCATTATCGAAGATTATTCTTTCTTTCATTTTTACTCTTTTTTTTGTTTATTTGAAAATTAATAATAAAACAATTTTTTAAAACCTATATTTTTCCACTTGAAAAATATGCTAAGATATAATTTTGGAGAAATATTGAGTTCTGGCTCCGGCTAGGGAGCCTTTTAGCACGCTGAAGTCCCGGCTATGAATGGAGCATTGCTGCCTTTAGATTTTCTCTTCCTTAGGAGCCTATACAGCTCATTACCCGTAATTGGCAGTGATTATGTGTATCTAGAGGACACTTCCAGCCCTCTGTCAGTACACTGAGAAACTTCCGAGGGAAACAATAGATACTATAGCTTGCAGTGCAATATCAATAAAAATTAATCTGAAAAAAAAAAATTGTTACAATTAGTCTTATATCAGCATAATGCACGATTCCATGAGTGTAAAATCTTAAGAACTACTACATGGTAAAAATCCTAATTTCAAGGAAATACTATAATTGATTTAAAGCAAAAATATTTAATAAGATAAACAAATACATATTCATTAGAAAAATTTGGCGAATACAATTTCATGATAGTCATTTTGAGTTATAATTATCATAGCTAATAACTAACCTAGTTCCAAATATTAAGTGTTTACATTATATTAAATTTTCATTTTTCTATAATTAAAACAAATTTTTTTGTTGTTTTTTTTAGCAGAATAAGGTTAGTTGATAATCTCGATTCTATTGTTGTGCTTTTTATGAGCCAATTCAGGGACTTAGTGAGGGTCAGTTTGACAAATTCATTCATAACTTAAAAACAGCAAATTTAGTAAATTAAACAATATATTTTTATCAATATTGTGTTATCAAAAATATATACCCTTCATATCTTTTTTCCACCAATTTCAAGTTTAGCCTTTTTATTGTACGAAAATTTCTGTCTATTTATGTGAGAACTTGCGAGTTTAGTGTTTACTCGTAGAAAAATTATAGTGGAAGGCACCATGCTTAATAGATGGATAATGGGTAAGTGGCTTTTCATTAACTGACGTAAAAATATTGTAATTAGAACTTCAGAGATGAGGCAAGTACTGAAATAGCTTCCATTTTACATTATCGTAAATTTTAGGGTCAAACTAATGTAAAACGGATATCACCATATATTTTGCAAAGAAGATATTTCGTCTTCGATCCGGAAATAACATTTTCTAATTTTCTTTAAATATTCGAAGCTGTCTCGGGGAATGGCAGTTTTCTTTAAATTTGTTATTATTACACATTTATCTGCTGGCTTACTAAACGCTTATTATAAATTTTACTAAAGATCTCTATCATTTTTTTTGTATTTGAAATATATATTCAAGATAATTCTGGTGTTTCAATGGGGAAGCTGTGAGAGGAGAAAATTTTCTTTCTAAAATTAGACTTAGTAATGTCCAAGCATTATCGAATGTAAAAAATATCCGTATTTCTATGACAAATGTGGATTGTTTACATTCTCATCCTGTTGTAAGGGAAGTATTACGCTCTTTTCTTCTTTTCGATCTTTATTTTCGAGCCATGTTTTGTGGTTCCCTGAACCTTCAAGGGGTTCTTAGCAATTGTATGTATATGTCTAATGGAGTTGTTGAGAAGAGAAATTGGGTTTGATTGAATAAACGAGATATGAAGACACTGTTACAATGTAGCTATAACTTTACACAAACTGCACTGGACTTTATAATGAAACTGATAGAATAAAAGGTGGGAGTAGAGATTTGGACACGATGCGATGTATGGTTGAATCTGATAGATATCCTCTAGATAGATTCTCACTGGCTTATATACACAGGTTCTCCCACTCTAGCCTGCCTAAGTCAGAGAGTAGTCTCTGTTAACCAGGAGAGCCTCTCTTTTCTCTGCTGGATGCCATTACATATGTCTTACAGTGTGTGCTGGATGTACCTTTGTACTGCTTATACTTACAAAAGAAAAACATAGAAAGATCAAACTTAACCTTTTGAACTCGTTTGTCATGCTGTGGCAGTGACAATAACAAATTTATCATAAAATTGACGACGATAATCATTTGTCTTGCTGCATTGTAATTCTCAGCTAATAATTTTTAGATATTACATTAATACCGTTAAATCAAACAGAGATAAAAAAAAGTTCTATTCATTTCTCTTTCACCATCCAAGTAAACGCCATATGTTTAACATAGTTTGACCATTAGTTAATCCTTCCGGTCGTTGTCACTGCGCCCTGCTAAAGACATGCTATATTTCTCTACAACTCTACATAATTCTGTACGGGGACTTCGACATATTTTGTTACCCTGCATTATATTTTCTATAGTAATACACTAAAATGCACAATCTTTATTTTTAACAATATAGACTCTCATTCCATCAGCCTGTTTGTTTATATTCTAATCAAACGACAATTTATAAATAACTCAGACGCCCGGAAGGCTTTTTACTAGGCCACAGTGCATTTGGCGCTGTAATCACTCCTGATTTATACACATCTGAATATATATTTGGCGTCATATAAATATGATAGCTTCGATGCATACTATTTTATGAATATGGAAGTACTTGTGACAACTTAATGCAAACAAACAGGATTATTCCCTTGATCTCTTTGCTTAAGTAAAAGTGATAGTAGGTGAGCATGTCATGAGTTTTTAGAGTGTTTCACGTCAAATTTTCGCTTAGTGACAAAGTTTGGATGTTGATTTTTCACCGGAAATACATGCTTTGAGGTCCCCTGAGTATGAAAAAGTGGTTTTTTGAAATTGGTTTTGTTTCTTACTAACTCTTTTTCTGGGTTGTGTGTGTGTCTCTGTTTGCTCTTAAAAATGGAAAACCGCACGAAATTCAAATTAGATATTTCGTAAATTTCTGCCAGGGGAGGATTCGACAATAAGTTTTAGTCGAAATCCATCAGCCGAATGTACAGCTTTACTGATTGGATTTTTTTTTTAGTTTTTTACGATTTTCTTTAAACTTGGTATAGAAGTTGCGCATATAAAGATCTATAACGTGTATTTGAAACCTTACTTACGGAAAAAAATAATTTTATGGGTGTTTTGCGGGAGGTAATTTTGACGTTAGGCTTTTTCTAAAGTGCCATTTCCGTATTTTATACGATCCTGTGATCTATGTAACTCACTGTCCGGGAGGGCAATCTTGCCTGTAGCTAGAGAACGCTGCTTGGAGAGGCCGGCTGTGCATTGGCGAAGGCTCCGGGAGGCACAATAGATCTTTCAGGTCGCAGTGCAATAATCCTTTACAAAAATCTACAAACTACAATGGTCTATGTAATATTACGAAGAATTAAATATATTGCAAATCTGAAGACCGTAATTACGAGTTAGTGAATGTTTTGTCCTTTTAGTTTTATGCGATTTAATAGACTAACTACACACATAATGGGACTCTAACCACTTTTCTTTCAAATAAAATGAATCGGCACTTTCAGCAATGCGAGAGAGTATGTGGATCAAGTACCTTGAACTCGATCACTGTACTGTGGGACGCCATCTTTATACTATTATTTACAAATAGTGAAAGTGGTATAATGAATAATTTTTTCTTCAACATTATAAAACTTTTAAGTAATAAAAAAATTGTTTAGACGTATCTGAAAGTAATTAATAATTTTAATTTTCAATTTAATTAACTTTTTTGTTTGTTCACTTTGTGGTGATATTTTTTTTTTTTTTTTAATTTTGAGTTCCACGATGTAGTTATTTTTATTACCTGCCACGTAATATAAGCTATAAAAGAAATGAAGGATTTAATCTAGTTTGCTGTGTGTGTGTGTGTGTGTACGTGTTCGGACGTTACTAGTAAGGGATCAAGATTCAGTGGTATCTATGTCTCTCTCTCTCTGGTTAATACAAGTTCCACTTATTTATTCTGTGTAACTTTGTCTGTGTTGTTATCTCTCTGTCTGTTGACCTGTAATCATTCTTCACTTGAATACTCTCTCTGTTTTATTTTTCTTTTACTTTCTAGGTACCTAGTATAATGAACTCTATGTACTGAAGAGGAAAGTATTTCTACCTGCTAAAATCTATACAGAATTAAATTAAATTCTCTCGTTTAATATTATTAAAAGCCTAATGGCCACTATGGCATATTTTATAATTTCCACTTTAGTGCAAATCGTTACTTTCTCTTGATGTTAAAATTATACTTTCTCTTACTTATTAATTGTAGGAAATGAAATAATGATATTAGGATAGTAATCAATACAAGTGTGTCTCCACCTGAACCACTGACCTAACAATTAGATTCACTAAAATCTAATCTTGCAACAATTGAGAAAATAAAGTAAATTAACGATAAATGAACGTAATTAGAGAGAACGAGATACAGTGAAAGAGACATATAGAGGTAGCGGAACTTATGAGAGAAAAGCATGTCATTTCCGCTGGATTGCTGTAATCTTTTTAAAATAATTTCGTCATTGTATCTTTTTGTAAATTACATTAAACATATATTACAATTGGGGCCGCTGTCTGCTGCAGTCCCTTAATGTTCACGCCTAAAGACTTGTATAATTTAAGAATTCTTTAAGAGATTACCACGTTTCAGCCCCGGGCATGGTCACGTTTATCAGCCGACTCTTTATCGCGCTCATTTTAATAGAAATGTTGATGTCTACTTCAGTAAATTATTTGAATTTTAAGAAAATTCATATTTTCCATGCGTGCAAAAACTTGTATTGTTACAAGTATATACTAATTGAGCACCAGTTGGAAATTAAAAGAAAACAGTTTGTTACAAAAATTATATTTAATTTTTATTAAGTTTACAAAAAAAGAAATATATTTTGTTTTCCGTTTTGTCATTACACGAAGTAGGCAGTAGATTGTACAACTTGTTTACTTAAAGTATTATTGGAAAAATTAAATTTAACGCAATTGCAACCACATAATATTCTGTAAGTTGTCTGGTAAAGATAAGTTTATTTTAATGGGTAGTAATTCAACTGTACAATAACCAAAGAATATAAATACTGAAGTAAAGTGTTCTGCCCACTTTTGATGGGCACACTAAAAAACTAACTTAAAAATGGAATGGGGCATTTTAGTTCTTTGTTTCGTTCATGCAAGATATACCACTTTTAATATTGAACTCAACGGATCACTTGTGATTGCTTGTTAACACAGTTGGCGATAGTTACTTTCTAGTTACTGATACTTACTTATTATTTATTAACATTCTCATTTCAGTGATAACTTTTTATAGTTTCATTGGAATACCTCGAGGACAGTTATGTGTCTATTAATTTTACTATTGAAACAAATATTGGATTTCCTCTAATGCCAAACATTTTCACCGGCATTCCGGTGTAACAGCAACCAAAGACAATAAGAGAAGAGAAACAAACCCAAGCACTCTCTCGGATTGGGAGAGGAGAGTGCTTGGGTTTGTTTGTTTCTCTTCTCTTACTGTCTTTGGTTTGTTAATGTCTTTGGTTGCTGATCTCTCTGATGTAACAGCAACCACAAAGACAGTAAGAGAAGAGAAACAAACCCAAGCGCTCTCTCGGATTAGAGTGGGAGAAACTGTATAAATATAGTGACGGACAGTCTATAAAAAGACAGTTCGATACAGTTGAGGACAGTTCAATACATCCAATCACTACGTGTCATTATCCATTTACCACTCTACCTTAAACATTTCTCTATTGTAAAGTCCAGGCAGTCTGTGTCTCTTTATTAATATATTAGTTAACCAATGTTAACAAAGTCAATCTTATTTCATCAACCAGTCAAATTCTCTCCACCTCACACATCTATTATACCGGCTAGCATTAAATATAGATGATATTAAATGAACTATTTTATATTTATCGGTTTACTTCAATTTATGAGCCAGCCCAATTAAACATTGACAACATTGTAATTTTAAAGGAAATTTCTTGATTAATTTTTTTTTTCTTTTATTTAAGACGCGTCATCATCTATGGTAATTGGCGACCGGAGCCTTCTTAGTGTACTGCCGGCCTCCGGAAGTATTCTCTCGTTAGAGACAACACTGACCATCACCGTACAGTGAGCTATAGAGGCTCCTAGGAAGAAGAAATCTAAGGGTAACCACAGCTGGACTCGAACCCGGGTCCAGCACGCTAACCACTTAGCTATTCTCTTCCCTTTGATTAAATTGGATTAGTTAGTGTAAGAGAACTAATCGTGTGTGTGATCGTTTCACACCATCAGATTTTTTAAAGTTTGCATAAAAGAGATTGAGCTTTTAATTTTAATACAATTTCTTTGAAATTTAGAACTATGTCGTTAGTAAAGTTTTTGTGTAAGAAAATAATACAGATTTTTTTAAAGTAAGATAATAAACTTTATCTGTTTTTTGTTTATATAATTGAATTCTTAATTCAGTTATAAAAACAAACGTCTTTACCTCTAACTTGGTATTAGCTGCAACCAAAATATCCTAAGAAAAATTTTTTTCACATTTTTCTCAGTCTTGATAAATCAAAATGAGCCAAGATAAGGTCGATCTTCGGTTGTCGATGATGAGGAATTGGTCGAAACCGACTATTCATACTTACGACAAAAATTAGTGAATGTTTACTTAAAAAGTAAAGCATTAAATCATTGTTCCGTCATTATACTGATAAAATAAGTTAATTTTGTTTAAAAATTGCAAAGATACATCATTGGATAGTCATTATGCTGATCATTGATGGAAAAATTGGAAAAATCCTTCAATTTATAAAATATTTTAGAAACAGTTTTTAAATTCTTCTATTATTAATATAATGGATGTGTTGGATGGAGAGAATTGGTTTTGTTTGATGAGTTTAGAAGAAGACTTGGTTAACACTGATTAACTGATATATTAATAATGAGACACAGACTGCCCGGACTTTACAATGGATGAATGTTTAAGGTTGAGTGGTAAGAGAATGGACACGTAGCGATTGGATGTACTGAACTAATTTCCACTTTGTTTAACTGTGTTGAACTGTTTAACTGTCCTTTGTGGACTGTTCGTTGCTATATTTATATCGCTTCTCCCACTCCAATCCCAGAGAGTGGTTGAGCTTCTCTTGTGCTCTCTTGGTTGCTGAGCTTCTCTCATGGACCAAGCATTGGTTAGATCAATCATGGATAAATGTTTAAGGTTGAGTGGTAAGAGAATGACACGTAGCGATTGGATTTACTGAACTAATTTCCACTGTGTTGAACTGTTTAACTGTCCTTTGTGGACTGTCCGTTGCTATATTTATACCGCTTCTCCCACTTACCCACTCCAGTCCGAGAGAGTGGTTGAGCTTCTCTTGCTCTCTTGCTTGCTGAGCTTCTCTTGCTGTTACAATTAAATTAATGTTTTTATCATGAGTTGGCTATTCAGACATTTATGAATGAAAGTGTACTCCTTACTTTGTGGAGTACTTTTTACAATGTGTGTGGTACTAAAACCTATGAAGAATCCATTCTTTTAAAGAATTTAAAACGTCATACTTTAGATGAGATAAATGCAAATGAATGGGGGGTACATCCTATTTTTTTTTAAATATCTCATGGACTCATTAGAAATTTTAGCAATAATTTATAAATAACATAAATTACTAAAAAAATTCAAATTTTCCAAATTCAATTTTAATCGAAAATAGATGCTTTAAGGTCGTATATTAATTAGGAAAACGGTATGTATGTGGATCTGTGTGAACACAAATATGTCAACAACGTAAAATTTGCAGTAAGCTTAAACAGGATATTGCCTATAGATATAACTATCTATCGCATCTGATGTGAAGGTTCCGCACAAAATACATTATCCGTCCGGAAGTGCGGGCTTTGCTGATTTTGTTTTTTTTTTTTCTATTTCTCGAGATTTTTTTAGAAAATGGCTGAAAATGAATTTCTCTAAAACTTCGTACACTACATCTACCTATCACTTTTATTTAAAATATTTTTTTCTCTGGAGAAATAATTGTTTAGTATGGTTCGGGGAACCATTAGCTTACAACTTCAGTTACAATTTATAGTGCGGCCATCTATGCTGTATATGTATTAGAAGTATTAGAAGAATTCCAAATTTCAAGGAAATCAGTTGAATGAATGAATTTCGTGGTTTCCCCCCCCCCCTAGATATTTGCATTTTCCTCGATAACGACATTAGCAGCGGGGGTTTCTTTAAACTTTCCCCCGCGTTGGACTACCCTGACAATTTGAATTTAGTAAAAATTACAAGTTATAAGAAAATTAATCTAATCAATTAATGTTATACGAACGGCAGTAACAGAAAGTCTAGTGTGTGTTTATTGTCAATGTATTTCATTTGTATTCAGTTATTATTAATTTATTAAATTATGACACAAATTAGAAATGCGGATATTAATATTTAAATTTAATGCAAATAAACAAAGAGAAATTTAAAATAATAATTTCAATAGAAATAATTTATGAAGCTCATTTAGATATTTAACATAATTTTCATGTTTTTTGGATAACTTATCTTCTTCTGTAACTAGCTGTCCTTAACAAGTAATGACGTCGAAAAAGTCAAGGGCTGTATAGCCCAATTATTCTATTAGGTTAGAAAGCTTTTTGTAGTTTTAAGGCTGATTTATGTGTGCTTTTTATTTGGGAACCTTGTTTTTATAGTTAAATCTTTCATGTCATCTAACAAACAAATCTTGTGTGAAACACTCACACGACTTTCTCTTGTCGTAAATTAATAAAATTTAATCAAGAAATTGCAACGTTCAAAATGTTTAATTTGGGCTTGCCATAATAACAGTGTTAGGGGTATTTTACTTGTTTAATTTGCGGCCTTATATGAGGCGCTCTACGTCAAAATCAGCAAAGCTTGTGCACATTTAAATTTAAACTAACTGACTGACTCCAATTTTTTGTTTCAGAAAAATGTTTGATATAATCGTGATAACGTTTCTATCTATACGGCAAGCATTACAAGTTTCAAGAAAAT
>JAAEAF010009418.1:0-14974 GCA_011037195.1 Triatoma infestans
TTCTTTACGGAAATTAGTTTTATACGGATCCAGATATGAATAGTTCTTTACGGAAATTAGTTTTATACGGATCCAGATATGAATAGTTCTTTACGGAAATTAGTTTTATACGGATCCAGATATGAACAGTTCTTTACGGAAATTAGTTTTATACGGATCCACATATGAACAGTTCTTTACGGAAATTAGTTTTATACGGATCCAGATATGATGTCGTTACCGGAAATTAGTTTTATACGGATCCAGATATGAATAGTTCTTTACGGAAATTAGTTTTATACGGATCCAGATATGAATAGTTCTTTATGGAAAGCTTGACTAAAAAAAAAATTAGTTTTATACGAATCCAGATATGAATAGTTCTTTATGGAAAGCTTGACTAAAAAACAAATTAGTTTTATACGGATCCAGATATGAATAGTTCTTTATGGAAAGCTTGACTAAAAAAACAAATTAGTTTTATACAGATCCAGATATGAATAGTTCCCGGAAAGTTGACCATGGACATACATACGTTTGAGAATATTACATATAGCAAGGAGCGGACAAGCAAGTTTTCTGTCAAGAATCAATCCAAAGGAAGTACCCATATTATTGCATAGTATTTTATATTTTTCTCGATTTCCTTAAATAAAGGAGAGGCAACTATTTTCTTCAAATTTGGTCCACATTCTGCATACACGACGATTGCTCACTTTTTATGGTCATATATTTTACGAGCAAAATGATTTCCAGGAGCTATGGGAGTAATTTAATTAAATGTAATAATTTTAAGGTTGTGTACAATGCTGCAAAAGAAACTCATGTATTTTCCATGTTTCTTTTTTATTTAATTGATTATTTTCCTGTTTTTTAATTTTTTTTTTTTGATCTTTTGTTTTTTACTGCACTTTTCCTATTTTAATATTATATCATGTATATTATTGGCAATAAAGACAAACTAATACATTTTTTTTTTTTATCGTATTTATTAAAAATTTTTTATAACTGATCATTTATATATATGTGGAAGAAGAACAGGCTTTTACAAATCACAACAAAAATTTCACTTTACAGTTGCAAAACAAAATTATAGTACATTTGTATTTTTTTTTTTTATCGATCTATAAACCGCTTTTCGTATTTTACATATTTACAAATATGTCATTAATACAAATATTTTTTGACAGCCAAATAAATTATTTATATATTATAATTATATGCAAAGGAGATCAAAATTAAATTATTATAAAACGACCACAATAAACAAAAATATCGGTAACCGGGTAGCGTTATAAAATGAATTCAATATAGATTCTCGCTTGTCCGTGATGTTTGGTGAATTTGGCACCAAGCATTCTATTAAAAAAAATTTGCTAAAAATATTTATAAATGTAAACCCCAAAAAAATGTACATAAAATTTAATGTCCGTTTTCCCTCGAAATTGGAAATAAAACATATTTACAGTTCACCATGTTGATGGGATTGGGGCTTTTCACCTGGAAAATAAAAAAAAAATATATATAAAAATTATAGATTATATAAAGTTCTTTGATAATGTATTAAATAAAAAAAAAATAAAGAAAAAATTACAAAATTAATAAAAAATAATTACTTTCAAACTGTTCTTCTTCATGATCTTCAGTATCACCTAAACCTAACTGTACTTGTTTAATTTCGTTATCGTATTCTTTCCATTCAGGCAGTATTCTCATTGCTGCTGTCAATTTGGCTTCTTTTGTTAAAGGATTGTTACACTTTAAAAAGAGTTCAAAAATGGATTAAAATTCTTTATAAAAACTTTCATAAGATACTCCGCGCACCCCAGATAAAGTAAGCTCCCTCCATCTCTGGCCGTAAGACTCGGGCGCACTTATCATAATTCTAGGCCAATTAAGCTCTTCCCAAAATGGTATTATCGGATCGTGAGGTCAGCCCACACAGGTATACAATCTAAGTTTAGTGATGGAAGACTGATTTCGAACATAAGGGATTTCCTACTCTGATCTAACTTGTAAAATATCTGAAGGATCAGATTCGTCAGCTTTTGGCATTCCCAAACAAAGGTATTGTATAAAAATTAAAAAACAATTGCGACCTTGGAATGTCGGTTCTAAAATATATAGTATCCTGGGTGGGCTTTGGGAAAAGCTTGTATAATTGATGTGAGAAGGCGAGAGAGTGGGTTTTAGTGAAATAAACTAGTATGATATGCTGAACACTGTTTAATGAAAGAAAACACAAACTGCAAAGACTTTACAAGTATATAGAAGTTAAGTAGCGAGAGATATATAAAGATGAGAAAGGTAGTAGGAGGTTGCTGACTGGTTGTAAACTCGTTGTAAAACTGTCCTCTCGTAGGGCTAGCTCGGATGTATATATATATGCAGGTTGTAACTAGATTGATTCTTCGTTCTTTGGATCCTATGAATCTTTAGTGATTCAGATCCCATTATATCTTCCCCACTGATGTAATGGGATCCGAATCATCAAAGATTCATACGATCCGAAGAGCGGAGAAGCACATTGAGTGAATCAAATTTAATTACTTCCCACCTAGGCCAGACTGGGAAGGGACAGTTCGATTCATATAAATACAGCGATAGGGTACAGTTCAGGACAGTTTACGACCAGTTAACAACAAGTCAGCAACCTTCTCATCACTCGGCCATTTTGTTTCTATACATATCTCTCGCTACCTATCTTGTAAAGACCTAGCAGTTTGTGTGTTCCTTCATTAAACAGTGTTCAGCTTATATTAGTTTATTTCTCTAAAACCCATTTCTCTCTAAGTCTCTCTTCTTCTCATATATTATACTTGCATAGCAGAAAGTGAGTGAAACAGAAAGCGCTATGGTTAAACTGAAATCAAATCAGTTAATCCCATAAATAATTCTTAATAACATTTAATCTTACCAGATCTATAGTCTTGGCATTCTTCTTTGATTCATCGTCACACCAAGTTTCACACCACAGCCATTCTTGTGGTAATGACTTGATGGCTACTTGATGGATCATATTGTTGGGAAGATCCTATAAGACATAATAATTTGTAAAAAAATCATAAGTTAGCAATTTAAATATTACTTCATTATTAAATAATATATATATATATAAAATCATAATTACTTGATCAAGATTAGATAAGCTGTTAGGATCTTGACTAAGTGCTTGATATTGACCTCTTAATCTATCACCAGCGGCTATTCTTCTAAATCGTTTTAAATCTACAACGTATAGTGCGCTGATATGATATTTACGACCTTGTAAATGATTACGCCAATAACCACTCTTCCAAAATCTGAATTAGAATTAAGAATTGCATTACCCTACTTTATTTATTTAAACTATTGTTTACCATTTTAAGCATATCTTTTGCAAACCTGAAACCATCCATTTCCGTACGACTATCACAAAATGGAGTATATCCATATGGTGCACCACCTAAATCTAAATCAACTAATTCCTTCATATCAGCCCGTACTACCTGCAAAAAAAAAAATTGGTTTATTCCAAAATTTGTTTCAAAAAGCTTATACTAAAACCAAGCTCATAAAAATTATTCTGATAATGAAAACAATTTCTTATCTTCAAATAACAACTATCAATTTCTTGCTTGGCAGTAATTTTCATTTAATATTTTTACTTTAAAATTAATTTCCTTACTTGATCTGCATCAACAAATATTATCTTTTTAACATCAAGAGGAAATAGTACATCCAGAAACAGAATTTTATAACCCCATATAATTCTTTGTTTCTCAGTCTGTTGATGTAACCATCTAGGCCATTTGTATTGTACAAGCTCATATTGAAATCCATAATGTTTTGCCATTCTAGGCAGAAAATCCTTTAAAAAAAAACAAAATCTTAGCTAGCTTTAGAGTAATAAAAAAAGTATTTAATATCTATTTAAATGAAATGCTCCTATCCTAATCCTATTATATTTTTAAAAAAATCATTTATCCATTGCATAAATATAAGACGAAAAAGAATATTATAGAATGTTAGCGTTAGGACGGGTAGAGGAGAGATATTGAGAGGTTCTCAGGTTATAAATAAAATTGTATTGTAAAAATATTTGTATCTATAGATACTGGGATTAGTAGATATGAATATTTAAGGTAATTATGAATAACCTATTATTAATAAATTCCATAGATTGTACACTGTTAACTTGAAAAAATTCCGAAACTTCGCACTAAAAATTTCCCACAGCTTGAAACTAGTGTAGGGAGAATCTCCCGTGTCAGCAGCCTATTATAATCGTCTCCAACAAGACTTTATTTCTCTAAACTACTAATTCTATTATTTAATTTTATCATTCTTATGTATCTGGGTTACATTAATCTTAAATCTCTTTATCACCATCTTAAATCAAAATTAATTTGAATAATTTTTTACTTTAATTTATGTAATGTTTAAACAAATACTTGGGAACCATTTTCGAATGAATTGGAAAAAATAAAGAAAATCAAAAAGATTTCAAGTTGCACTTCCGGTTGATGAATATTGGCCGAAACCTTCGGGGCCCTATGCGACCATGGTTTCTAAACTTATTATATCAGGTGCGATTTGCTTCCTACGATTTTTCGATTTTTGAGTTCCACACATGCATGCATTCCACACAAAGAGAATGAGATTCCATTTGCTAAAAACATTTAAACATTTTAGCATAATTCGAAGAAAAATGAATTAAAAAAAAAAAATCGTGTGCAACACTCACAGAATTCTCTCTTACTGAGTTTACCTAATTATAATTGACAAATTTTAATAGTAAGTATACCACGTTTTATGAATTCGTCGGTGTTGGGGGGGGGGGGGAAAATTGTGGAAAAATTGAAAAAACGCAATTCGCGTTTAAATTTTCTCGTAATTTTGGCAATCTATTTATTTCTAATTAATTGTATTTTGATGGTAGAATTGTATAATTAACTAAGATAGCACATTGGCGCAGTGGCATGGTTTGGGAAGACCACTGTAGTATCAGTTAAGAGGACTCTTGACAAGGTACAGCAGCTCGCATGCTTATGCATGACGGGGGCTATGCGGACTTGTCCCACCGCCGGGATTGAGGTTATCCTCAATCTGCCACCTCTGCACCTAGTGGTGGAAAGGGCGGCGAATGGCAGGCAGCTCTTTCTAGGCAGATCCCCAGGTCTATAGGGGTGGGGTGAAGGAGGAGGGGGGCCTGGGGGTCAGGGAGTGGTTATCATCACCTTTGGACTTCCCTATCAGGCATCTCCCTAGGAGATGGCATGGTTAAGAAATACAGCTTCACTAAAAATTTTTCGTCGAAGCTGGGCACCAAAAGTGGGTAGAGCGAGGGATCCGCTCTGTTGGGCATCAAGGAACATGCCATAAATGGTATATTGATGGGTCTAAGACCTTCGAGGGGACTGGGACGGGGGTGGTTGGTCCAAGGATCAAGCACTCGGAACCCATGGGTAAATTTCCCAGCATCTTCCAGGCGGAGATACACGCTATCGGAAGATGTGTACAATTTAACCTCGATAGGGAATATAGGAACCAGGAGATTGTTATCCTTTCCGATAGTCAAGCAGCCATTAGAGCATTGAGTGCATCAGTTATCAACTCTAAAATGGTCTGGGAATGCCTAGATAAACTTAATAACCTAGGCAGGAGGAACAAAGTTGTGCTTTGGTGGGTGCCGGGGCATGTTGGCATTGAAGGGAATAAGATGGCCGACGCCCTGGCCAAGATAGGCGCTACGACCCCGCTACTAGGGCCGAAACCTTTTTGTGGGGTTAGCGACCAGTTTCTGTTGGAGGAACTTAGGAAGAAAGAGGAGGCGAGGAGATCTCAACGCTGGTACTTCCTCCCCGGTTTGCGGCAGGCCAAGATCTGTTTGGGAAATTATAACCGACGGAGATCGGACGCCTGCATTGGAGTGAGCAAGAACAAGCTCCGCGGTTTTAACGGGTTTCCTCATCTGGCATTGCCGACTTAAAAGGACACCTGGTGAAGTTGGGTTTGGAAAGTGACAGCTCATGCAGATTCTGTGGGGAGCTGGAGGAAACTTCATTACATCTCCTAATTAGACTGCGAGGCTCTACTACTCAGAGAAGATTCAAGAACCTGGGTAACTACCAGGTGGAGAAGGGTGATATACCCTCTCTAGAGCCTGTCAGGGTATTGGGAATCCTCAGGGATCTCAACCTGATGGAGGTTATGTAGAACGGATGTTCAGCTGGGAACAATAGACCGGAAAAGGTCGCAGTGCATTAGCCCCCCTTCTAAAAAGAAAAAAAAGCACTTTAGAGGAAAACATAAAAAGTTGTAGCTCTTTACATGTGTAGTTCATATATCTTAGTTTGAAGAAAATCGTTGGAGCTGTTTTGAAGAAAACAGCAGAAAACTGAAAAATACTTTTCAGTAAAAACGCACTTCCGGTCATCCGATTTTCTTCAAATTCGCAATTTCAACAAAATAAAAATATTTAATTCTAATGAATATTTTTTAGGTGTTGGAATTGAATTGAATAATAAACTGAAATAGCACTTTAGAGAAAAACCTAACCCCACTCCTTCTTCAAAAGTTCCTTTAAATGTATTTTGCCGGAGAATAAGTTGTAGCTCTTTGTCTGTGTAGTTTATATATCAAATTAAAGAAAATCGCAGAAAAAGTGGAAAAAAAAATCAGTAAAATGGTACAGACTATTCGTTTGAATAATTTTTTTTTTTTTTTTACTCAACGAGTTTCAAAACATCTATTTCCGGTGAAACCTCGATTTCGAAAATATGACATGATCGCAAAATATTTCGTCTCCTTACTAGAAGTTAGAGAAAGTAAAAAAGTCTTAGAATCCAGTTTTTTCTCGTTCTGAGAAAAGTTTGTGAAAACAGAATATGTTAATATGAATAAAACACTCATTACAACAGTATAGTGTTTTATTGTCTCACAGTAAGGCATGAGATAAAAGTGAGTTAGTATTTTATTACATAGATATGGATTAATATTATCTTTTTTTCTTTTTTTTTTTTTTGTAAACTGAAGAAACCAATGAGTTTAATTAAAAAAGGTAATGCTTTATATTTTAATTAAAGTAGAAAAAAATTATACCTTAAAAGTTGGCGAAAGATAATTTTTAAGAAACCAAAATTTCACAGGTGTTTTCGTATTTTTAAGAACACTTAACATCATTATCCGCAAAAACCTCTCATATAAGTGGCCCGATGCAAGTGAAAATATATTAATTACATTCTCTTTACCATCATTCGAATCATCTCGACCACCGCCGAATGTGCTGCAAAATTACAATCAAGATGAGTTATGTTCACAATTTATGTACAATACTCATTTTACATTAAGGTTTCATAAATAAATAAAATAAACTCTACAAAACCTAGTAATTGATCCCCAAAGGCCTTGCTGTTCATCGCTATCATCACCAAGGAGATCTACACCTGCTTTTTCCGGCTTTTTGGTAACTTTCAATTTAATTGCATGAGAACGGAAAGAACTTAACAATATGATGATTTCAGATTTGTTTACGGCATAATCGACTCCAAGATGACTGTAACATTGAAAACATATCGTAACTAAATGATAGTAAAATAATAATACTAATAATAATAATAATAATAAAAACATGACATGATATTTCGTATTTTGATACGAGGTTAAGCGGATACTACCAGTAATGGCGTCAAAAAAGCGGAAGTATGCAGAGCTTGGGTCCGAAATAAAGGGACTGTGGGAAGTGGAGGCTGTCCGAGTAGTACCCATTGTCCTCTCGGCAACTGGGATAGTGCCGCACGAATTGCACGAAAGAATAGCCATTCTGGAATTGGACCGAAATATTTATATGGTCCTCCAGAAAGCAGTTGTGTTAAACACGTGCCATATTGTCTGGAAATTCTTGAACGACCAATGAATAATAATGGATTTCCCCGTACATTATTACTTCTTATCCAGTATATTACTGAGGTTAAAAAAAAGAAATAATAATAATAACAACCTTTAAATGTCTTATTCTTTGTTAGATTAAATATTAGAAGTATTAAGCACTTCATTTAAATACAATTTTATTTATCTATATAAATTGCTGCAATTTATTTACATAACTGTTTTAAACATAGTTTTTACAAGGATTTTGTAATTATACAATGAAAAACATTAAATCCTATAATTTGCGTAGATTAAGATTTTCTTTAGGGGATAGCGCACTGCGACCTGAAAGATATATTTAGTGTGTCTGCACGTTCAGCCTCCGGGTAGTATTCTCTCGTTACAGATAAGACTGCCCAATCCCGAGGGGGTGTGCTGCAGAGCTCATAGGAACGGGAAATCTAATCTGGGAGAGTCCAACGCGTTACCGCTGAGGCTAATTCCTCCGTCACTTTTTGTTTTTGATCTACAGTTTTCCTCAACCTAAGGTCTCAAGCACCTCTCTCCATTTCTCGATTCGACCCGATCACAATATGAAAAGAGAACGGCCATGCCTTTTTAGCAAATGTCAAAGTTGTAATTTGAATGTGAGTGGAAAAATCAGAAAAATTGTTTGACTAACTCAATTTAGAGTGAAAAACAAGTAAGTATTTAATTGAGCAGTTATTCTTATATTCTGTTATAAAAACAAACAAGAATTTTTAACAAACAAATTTTATAAAAAATAAAATTGTTGTAAATTACGCCTCTAAACAGATTTGTTGAAAAAAAAATTGTTCATATACTATATTTAGGGATTTAAATCTGGATCTCGCTTAAAACAGTAGGATAAAGATCTAATTATTCAAATCAACGACAGCCTCATTTCAAAAGACGCCTTTCAAATGGAAAGAAACATAAATATCGTAAATGCTGCTTAAAAGATGCAACACGAACAGAAATAAAAAAAAAAAGTTGCAAAAATAAACAATAACTAGATTAAAGTTTACGAATTAATAATCCTCAATACCTGTATCCTGTTATATCGTAAAGCGCAGCTGACCTTCCATGCCTCAATCGAAGAGTCCACGCTCCAGGATTAGCCTTAAATATCGTATATCACAATTATTAACAATGGTAATATATTTTTCAGAGTTTTTTTTTTTATGTGCGCTTTTTTTTTATCTAGAACTTTTTCTTGTTAGCTTTACTTAAAATGATGAAGGTTTGAAAAAAAAAATTGCACACTTACCTTCAATTGGAAATAACCAAGATTTGCCATTACAATTGTATCGAACTCCGTAGGAGAACTTTCAGTACCTAATGTAATTTGAAGACCACGAGGAGGGGAACCAAGGACCGTATCAAAACAATGTCCCTCAAGTATAAGATATTCCAATTCAAAATGACTGTAACAAAATTTAATCATAATTTACATAAAATTTACAAATAATATTTAAATTGATATATTTTTATCTTTTTATCTCTTATTTTATATTAACTATATTTTATCTCTTATTTGCTACAAAAGAAAACGTTTGTCTAAGATTTTCGAATCTGAATTTTTATCAGAAATCACTTTTGAGATACTCTGAGCAAAAAAAACGAAGTTTTTAGAAATTTAACTCTGTCTTTCTTTCTCTCAGAGTGCTTGTAGGCAAGAAAGAGAGAGGGAGAGAGTGATGGGTTTTAGCATAATTTAAAACATCGGATCAAATTTTCATTTAGGACCATCAAGAGATCCGACAAATCGATTATCAGATCAAGTTCCATTAAACTTTATATTCGTTACACTTAAACCTAATTTACATATAAAACCGACAACTTTTATTTGATACATTTACCGGAAAAATTTATTTTGGGTGTTCCAAAGTTCCTTTGTTTGTATCGGTTAAGCTCGGTACCTGAACTTTGCTGAATGGCTTTTCAGATTTTCACGATTTTCTTCAATTTTATATATATTAACTCCATACACGGAGAAATCTATCACATTTATATGAACCTTTTTCCAGGAAATTATCAATATTGAGACCATGAAAGAAATGTTACTTAAGCTTCCACCCAAAATGCCATTTTTTAATATTTTTGGTTCCATTGCTCGTATAATAATTATTAAGGACAATTAAATTATTTGAATACAATAAAGCTTGAAAATAATTTGGCTATTTTTTTGAATGTACGTAATACGATGGTATTATATTATATTTTAATAATTCTATAAACAAGCAAAAAATTAGATGGCTGATTCGACGTTTTGGATACCTTTAGTGTCCTTTCTTAGGAAGTGTTAAGGACGAATGGAGAGTTAAAAGTACATTGAACATTCAACTCTTCATTCGTCCTTAACACAACACTTAACTCCCCATTCGTTCCTAACAGGTCCGAAACGTCGAATAAAAATAAAAAGTTTCTTCTTTGACCCCAGCCTTTCTAATTTTTTGCTTGTTTAATTAACAACGGCCTAACATAACTATTGTTTCCAGTAATAATTCAATACATTATAATCGGGGGTTCACTCGGAGTACTTCGAGACATCCGTGGCGGTGGGAATTTATGCGAGTAATTTTGATGGTGAATTCACTACCATTGCTCTCGCATTGGGAAACGTAGAGGAATTGATTGGCGACAGAATTGTCATCCTCGGTGATGCCAAGACTGCGCTACCTAACTGCGCCCGCAAAAGATGGCCTGCAAATAACTGCCGCTTGAAACTGGAATCCTTGAGTAGTCGGGGAAAATTTATGGAGCTCCAATGGATTCCTGCCAATTGGGAACGTGATGGCGGATATGTTGGCAAAGCAAGGAACGCTGAATGTCGCAGCCCGGTCTCCTAATACAGCGATAAAGCTAGCTAATATCTTCTGCTATTGTAAGCAGAAGAGAACAGAAGTTTTCAGCCTGAGCGAAGGTAAATCTGGAAGGGGTTAGGAAAAGATGAAGACAAAATTCCTATAGACTTGTCTTGTTCCGTTGGTATGGCTTGTTTCAGGCTAATAACGGGGCGTTTATTTATCTACCACACCTGTTCCATATTGTTGTGGTGAACTCCCTCGTGTGCCCACTTTGCAGAGAACCAGATATGACTGCGGATCATATCTTTTTATATGCTAGTACTGACAAAGACAGTAGTCGGCTTTCTGACTATGTTTATTAATCAAATATTTATTGGGATGTGCGCAAGAAAATGGCAGAAATGCCTCCATGGGCATAATTAAAAAAAAAAAATTATAATCTTAACCTACCTGTGAACATTTGAGTCTACTTGATCCAACTTGATATTGTCTAAATCATGAGGACTAGCAATACTCTCAACCATCCAATTATCAGGCACCAACATATTTTGTGTTAGAAGTGGTGCTCCAGGCATGTTTGAAAATTTCGCCATAGGACCATTAGCTAACTCGCCAGATGCCGTAAATTGTGGTACAGGTTCAATTACATAACGGTAGAAGCTATTATTAAACAAATATTTTTTTTATTTATAATTACAAAACTGATATAAAGAAAAAAGCTTTATAAGCTTTAAACCATCAAAACAGTATCAAATAGTGTAATTTGTTAAAATGTATGGACTCACCTTTTAAGTGGCATATCGCTGTTCTTTTCAACACAGTTTAAAAATATTTTGATATCTGCGTTGAATACTTGTTGAAAGGTAGATAATATTGATCCCATTTTATGTGCTCCATGTGATACAGGATCAAGGATTGCTACTAAATCAAATGCAGGACCATCTGATGTAGCTGGTAATTTTACTACACTAAAAATATATTGAATAGTAATTTCAAACTGATTTTACTAGATTATCAGATTTTGTACAATATAAATGAAAGAATTTTTCTAAAAATTACCTGTGTTCTTCACTAAATGGATTAATCTCAAACCGGCTTTTTGTTTCTGGTCTTGAAGCCAGAAGAGACACAGATTTGAAAAGCATATCACTACTTAATAAATTAACATCTGTAAATAACAATTATTATCATTGCAGATAGGACTATAATAATAAAAATAATAATATAATAATATGTAATGATGTTTTTGAAACTAACCGTCAATATTTTTAGTAATAACTTTATAAATTTTCTCAACATGAGTTGAAAGACTCAATCGTTCTAGAAGATCAAAATCATCAATTGTAAAGTGTTCATTACTATCTAAAGGGCCAAGCACACGTCCATTACTGATTACACCTCTTTGTCCTGGTTGAAATAAAAGTGATTCTTTGATAAAACTTGAGTGCATTTTCAACAATTCATCAATTTTCTTTTCCATTTCACCCTTAAATAATTGGGAAAAAATAAAAATTTCAAGAAAATAAATACACAAAAGTCATAAATGTCAAATAAGAAATATATACTAGCTTGGCTAATGAGGATCTCAGCCACCTGGATTTCAAAAGTTTCTGTTTTAGACTAGACGACTTCTCGTATAAATTGCTAGTACTAAATCTAACTGGAACATCTAATAAATTAAATGCTCAGAATGTGTTATCGCACCAATAATACAGATAGGAGTATTACTAAATCCTAAGTATTTGGTACATTTTTCAGACTCCGGACTCCTCAAAACGTGAACAGCCGGTGAAAACTTGATATATCCGTGAATATATCCTCTTACAATAAGAGAAAGTAACAATAATAATAAACTGATAGTGGTGTCGTTCCGTCGTAGAAATAATCAAGTATAAGCCTTACTATAGCAACATTGATTTTATAGTTTATAAATAACAGAAATTTTTGCCTCTAGCTTATAACTTGTTTAGGAGTGACTTCGTAGAAATGCCTTTTAAATTTGGCCATTCGCAGGTAACCAATTAATTACTGACCTAAATATTATGTTAGATAGACTACTTCTATCTTAAGAGTAAACCAAATTTCTTAACTTCCACAATGATCTTAGCACGGTAGGCAAAGTCTAGCAGATCTCCTTTAATCTTATAATTTGAAAAAAACATTACAAATGTGAGAAAAATAATAAAATAAAAAAATTGTTTCTTACAGTTATTCCATAATCAGATAATTCTTTCAAACTATTCTCTATATTATTAGCGTCAGTTAAAATATCACTAATTGTTTTCATAGAATTTTCAGATGACTGTATCAAAGTTCCTAAGACAAGTTTATTAAGGATATTTCCATGTTCATACAACCTATTGATAATAATGCCAGTTCTTGTGTTGCTGCCACCTTCCTAAACAAAAGTCGATTACAATTAAATAGATCAATATAAATATAGGAAATGAATAAACTAAATATAGGGTAATTAGTTAAGTTTTGATTGGCTAGAATCGGAGTTATCTAACCTTCGATAATAACTATGGGATAATAGTTACTTCCAGCTTTAGTTTCTATGAGAATATGTCCGAAAAATATAATTTTACTTGTAAATATAAATGCCTGAATTAAACTTTGACATTCACAAAATATTAGGCTAATTTTTTACAAATATTATTCTTTAGCCCTTTCCGAATGAATACATATAGAAACTGAAACTAAAATAAACATTAATCCATAGTAAATAATCAAGGCCATAAAATTTATAACTAAAATCTCTTGGCTTGGCAACAAGTGATCAAATGATTGGTAATATTCATTTTTGAAGTCTTCATCCTTAGGAGCCTCTAAATCAATGTAAATATTGTTTTTGGGATCCCAAATATTGAACCTAGAAAATACTGAAGCTAGATAAGTGAATCTCGTAACATTTTCAAAAAAATTTTCAACTGAGTTGAGAGTATACCATTCCATTGAAAATGTGCCTAATTATAGCAACTGCATATATGGGCACCTTCAACCGGAAGCTGTTTATAGTTGGTAAAAATTCTTCTTAAAAATCCAAGTGGTATTTCGTCTAAATATTTTTGTTTGTTAAACATATTTGATAAATAATGTGGTGCTTTGTGATTTGAACGAATTCTGAATAATGGTTTACTAAAGGTCATGCTCAGTTTAATCTGGTACAATGAATTTTAAATGAATGTATATCTGCGCCAAATTAGCAAATCAACTCGAATTAACGCGAATTACATTTTGAATTTCTTCCTTCCATATGTAACTCTAACATGGCCTCTTTGATTACCTATTCCGCTCAACATACCACATCATTCTTACGAGGAAAAAAATTGCACTAAGAAAGTGGAAATTAGATATTGATTTTTTTTTTGTCTCCAACGATTCTTCTATATTGGAGAATTATGACTTCAATTTGAAGGGGGTTAGCTTATTAGTGGAATGAAATAAAAGTGTAAAAACTAACCTTTCAAAAACTTTTACTTTAATATCTAAGATATTTAATAATATTAAACTTACCATTTGACGAATAGCATTTGAAAGTAATTCTTTTCCTTTATCATCACTCAAATCAACAACAACCCAATTAGTAATTAAATGAAGATTATTTTTATTTTGATTTCCTTTGCCCACTATATAATACATATTATTTAATACATCTAGAGTAGATTGATCGGCAAATTTAGTTAATGTTAAATATCTTTCTTTGTTGGTTGATAACACTCGTTCATTCAATCTAAACCAAATAATTATGTATATAAAAAAGCTACCATAAATTATATCCTAAAAGAATTTATTTAATAACAAAAAAGTTTTAGTAGAAGTAAATGGTAAAAATATGGGTCTTTAAGTTATTTATCTATACTATCATAGTTTGTATTCATAATTTGTATAAGGTGACTTAAATGGGAAGCTTAAATACTGCCTTCATTACTGAGGAAATAAAGATTATTTGTACAGGTGGGTTTTGCGCCTAACTAACCGTCGTGGACGGAGGTGATTAGCAAACGCTTTACTACATATTACGCATTTTAATTGATTTTGTATTATGTTAATAATACTCGTATAATGTCTTAAATCAAAATTAAAGCTTGAACTCAACTAAAACAAATCCAAATCACCCTAACATTAAATTTTTTACCGCCAGCATATAAATTAATGATTTTACAAAAAACTCTAGTAAAAAAATCAGTAATTGTATTAAAATATATAATCTGTACATATAGTAGAACAAAAAATCTGGTGTGAAACACTCACACAACTTTCTCTTACTCCTGTTCTCAAAATTATAATTGACAAATGTTATAGTTTGTGTA
>JAAEAF010009419.1:0-15784 GCA_011037195.1 Triatoma infestans
TTGCCCCAAGTAACCATTTTTCCCAGTCCAAGGCATCGTCTTCGCATAAACCTCTCGCAGACATTACTTAGCGGACCTGTGCGAGCCAGCTAGCTTTTGGCCTTCCTCTCCTCTGTCTACCGGGAGGTTGCCACCAAAATGTTTGTTTAGGAAGGCGTGAATCTTCCATTCTCAAGACATGTCCAAACCACAGCAATCTTCTCTCGTCAATTTTTTCGAGGATTGTCTTATTTGCTGCGGCTATCTCTCTGATGGTGGCATTTGGTGTTCGATCGAGAATAGTTTTTCTTAAGCACCTCCTCCAAAACCCCATTTCCGAAGCATTCAGGGTACTGCGTAACCTCGTTGACAAAGTCCAAGCCTCCGAACCATACAGAAGTACGCTTTCTACTAAGGAGGCATATACATCTTGTGCTTAGTGATTTATTGTGCGATTTATTTTATTTATTTATTTATTTTAATTTCTGTTTTATTTAGTTACTTTTACCTTATATCACTCATTTGCTTGATGCAATAATTTGCAGTTGCAAATAAAGTTTTTTTTTTTAATTTAAGGCGCGTCAATATCTATGGTCATTGGCGCCCGAAGCCTCCTCACTGCACTGCCGGCCTCCGGATAGTGTTCTCTCGTTACAAACAACACTGTCCACCAGACAGTGAGTGAGCTGTAGAGGCTCCTGGAAAAAATATCTAAGGGCAGCACAGCTGGACTCGAACCCGGGACCTCCGAGTGAGAGTCCAGTACGCTAACCACTTAGCTATTTATTCCCTTCCCGACAAATAAAGTGAAGATGATTAAAACATGTGATAGTGAACCAGAGGAGCCATCACGATATAAACAATGTAGGAAGTTTATAATGTTAATTTTTTTCCCCTCCCGTACGCCATAACTTCGGCTAGTCAGCCATTCAGCGTCGCGCGGCCCACTATAAAAGAACTAGCTGCGCTGGCGATTGATCTTGTTCGTTTAGTTGGATATCCAGGGGGCACATAAGAACAATCTTGGACGCAAACAACTTCACCCCCTATAATGTTAATGTACATTAGAACTTCTATTTTTTATTATTGTACATACTTGTAAATTTGTAATAAAGTTTTTTATCTTTCTATCTATCATATCAAGCGGTGGAAAGGCTTGGTGGGATCCAAAGGCGAGCATGCCTGGGTTCCACGGGGGCCATAAAGACCACCCCGACTGCGGCGTTGGAAGTCCTCCTCAATCTGCCACCATTACACATTCTCGTTCTAGGCGAAGCCAGAATAGGAATACATAGGCTCCTGCAGGGGCCGCCTCCCATCACCTCTAGGCATAATCGTAATAACCAGAGGTTGATTGAGGAAATCAAGGCGGACTATCTTCTGGGGATGCCAACGGATAGGATGGTTCCTAAGTATTTCTTCGAAAGGAACTTCCATATTGTTATACCGAGCAGAGGCGAATGGGGCTGTGACCCACCCCTGTTCGGTAACTCGATCTGGTACACAGATGGATCCAAAACTCCGACTGGGGTCGGAGCTGGGGTCTACGGGGGGCAGGCCTAAAGTTAAAATTAAGGCCAGCCTAGGGAAGTACGTCACGGTCTTTCAGGCTGAAGTCGTGGCGTTACAACTCTGCGCTAGGGAGATCATAATGCAAAGGATAGTGGGTAGAAGAGTGGCCATATACTCCGACAGTCAGGCAGCCCTGAAGGCACTTTCCTCACACCAAGTGGTCTCAAGACTGGTGTGGGACTGCCTACTTGCCCTCACCGAGGTGGGTACTCGGAACAAACTGACACTCGCCTGGGTGCCAGGACATGCGGGGTTCCTGGGCAATGAGAGGGCGGATGCCCTAGCGAGGGAGGGTTCGCAGGATACCTTTATAGGCCCCGAACCCTTCTGCGGCTTGTCCAGGAGTCTCATCCAAACTTCTATCAGGGGTTGGATAGAAGAACAACGTCTGCATTGGTGGGAGGGAACACCAGGACAGAGGCAGGCAAAGCTCTTCATTAAAAGACATTTGCCTAAATTTACCAGAGACCTACTGAGCCAGACCCGAAGGGATATAAGGTTAATTGTGGGTCTACTAACAGGGCATTGTAGGCTGAATAGACACATGCACCACCTATAACTTGCGGATAGTGCGGTATGCCGATTCTGCAAGGTAGAGGAGGAGACCCCGGCGCACATCCTTTGTGAGTGGGCCGGCCTGGCGAGGATTAGGTTTCTTCAATTGGGGACGGACAATCCCGAAGCTGGAAACTTCATGACGGAGCCGCTCTCAGCTTTGCTAGAATTGATAGGAGGGCAAAGCTGGGGGCTGTTCTGTAACTTAAGGGGATCCACAACCAGACCTCGACTCGTAGGTCGCAGTGGAATGAGGCTCCCCCCCCCGTTTCCATTCTATCTATTCTATCTATCATATCAATACAATATTGCAATATATTGAGCGTTATTACATATATATATAGCATCGCAATTTATTATTATAAACGATGTCATAAATATTTAATTGATTTAAATGGTTAACCTTGATATTATATACACAAGATAATTTACATTTTGAGAACAAAGTGTTTATTAAATGATCCAATCAAGGAAGGTAATTACATATTTAACAGAAAAATTAAGTGGTTAATCTATCTACATATAAATATTAGTATTAACTTGAAATTATGTTTCAGAAAGACACAACTTTATTAGGAAAAATAATGTCTATATACTATTTGATTTAGACCAATTTACTACGCAACTCTGTTTGCCCAATTTCTGTTTTCCATTAGAGATTGTAAAAAAAAAAAAGAAGATAAACAAGGAAACTCACCAAAAATAAAGAGAAAATAATAATTACCTAACATAAAACTGATTTTTTCATCGATTAGTCCACCACATGAATGAGTAGCGTGATAAGTTTTTATTAGACATGCGAAATTATCGATTTATACTTTAGATTATTCAATGTGAACAATTTTTACCCAACATCAAATAGAATAGAAAATAGTATATCTTCATTTAGTAAAACCATTAGAAAAAAAAAAAAAAAAAAATCTGGTGTGAACACTCACCAATTTCTCTTACTCCCATTTCTCAAAATTATGATTTAAAAATTTTGTTATGAGTTTTGTACCAAATTTAAATGACATTCGTCGAAACTGAACAAAAACTCTCAGTAATATACGGCACTAAAAAAAAAAAAAATTCCGGTTTACTAATTTTCTTAAACTTGGAATTTTGGCCATCTATTTATTTCTAATTAATTTTGTTTGGATGATAGAATTGTATAATCAACTATGATAGCACTTTAGAGAAAAAAAAACATAACCCCCCCTTCCATAAAAGTAACCCTTAAATGAATTTTCCCAGAGAAATGTTATAAATAACAAGTTGTAGCTCTTTGTATGTTTAGTTTAATATGTAGTTCAAGAAAATCGTCGGAGCCATCTTTTGCGAAAATCGCGTAAAAAGTGAAAAAAAATCATTTAGTAAAGTGGTAAAGTAAAAGCACTTCCGGTTATCCGATTTTTATCAAACTCAAAATTTCAACAACATATTCAATTTTAATTAACATTATTTAGGTGGCACAATTGTCTAATAAACTGAAATAGCATTTTAGAGAAAAACATAACCCCACCCCTTCTCAAAAAGTGCCCTTAAATGAATTTTCCTGGAGAAATGTTTCAAATAAAAGTTGTAGTTGTTAGTATGTGTAGTCGATATACTAAGTTTGAAGAAAATCATTGGAGCCAATTTTTTGGGGGGGAAAATCGCAAAAATGTAAAAAAAAAAAAAAAAAAAAAAAAAAAAAAACCAACGAGTAAAGTGGTACTTCCGGTTGAGGAATTTTGACAGATGGCCCCACTGTCGGATCCCATTGTGATACCTAAACGGAATATCAAGTTTGAACTTTTTATGATTTTTCGTTTTTGACCTATCCTGTTCACATACATACACACACACACACCATTTGCTAAAAACCACTTTTTTTTGGACTCAGGGACCTCAAATGGATATTTCCTGATGAAAACTCATTCGATTACAATACTAACTTACTACTTTACCTCTACTCGAAGTAAGATGAAGGAAAAAAAAAAACAAAAAAATTCTTAAGCTTTGTATGCGATCAGTTTTTATAAAAAAAAAAAAAAAAAAAACAACCGATGGTCAATAAAAACTAAATTTAGCAATATTTATTATATATTCACTTTTTATATATTATAATCATTTTGTATGCAGCAGTATGACAATCTTATTGACAGTTACATTGATCTGTCAAATGGAAATATTTGAAAGGGATTAAATTTAATATTACCTGTAAGGTCGTAAATTGGAAGTGGAATATGTGTGTGTGTGTGTGTGTGTGTGTGTGTGGGGTGCTGGATTGGTATAGATGTTGTCATCGGTGGGTTATATTTATACATATAAATATGTAATGAACTAGAAATGAAGACAAGCAGTAGTAGCAGCAGTAAACTATGGTTACGGGAAAAAAAGGATAAAGAGGGACAGAAGAAAAATGAAGAAAAGAAAAAGAAAGTTTGAGAGAGAGGAGGCGATAGGGAGAAAGAGTAAGAGTAAAAAAAAAAAAAAATGAGGGCGGAAAACTGGCAGAGTAAGGAGGAAGAGGAGGGGGGAGTTGAACCAAGCGAATGGAGCGGAAAATTCTCCCTTTAGTGTAGGTAGTAAATCAGGTAAGGGAAAGGATAGATAGAATGATGGCAGAGAGTGCAAGGCACCTTCCTTCCCGTCCCGGACTCCCACATCTCTACTTAGACCATTCAAGTTGGCAAGCACGCTTCGGCAGACATGTCTTGTCAATTCTAGTTACTACTTTTCAACAATATATACACAATTTTTCCTTCTTTTATATATATATATATGTCACACATACACACCCACACACAAACACACACTTATATCTACACAAACACAAACACAGATACACTTCTATAAATTCACACTAACATACAATGAATGATAAATCTTTATATATATATATATTATATACACAAATCCGATTGAAATCTGACAATAAAAAGATTTCTTTTTTGCTATATTTAATAATTGCACACACACACACACACACAATTCAAACAAGTAACCATTTCTTAAATTGATTTTGTTTTTTTTTTTTTTTATAATAAATACCAGTTACAATAACTAAGAAGATTGAAGTTTAAAAATAAAAATAAGATATAATTTGATGATTAGACGAGTAAAAAGAAACGTTATGGATGAGATGAAGGTGAAAAATTAGGAAAATCAAGAGAAAGCACGACTCTATCTACCCCACCCACATATTACTTCAATAAAGTATAAGCTGTAAAATTTTTAGTCCTATTATAGGATGAAAGACAGAAAGAGATAGAGATACTTCACAAATCAATATCTTTCATATCAATTATATTAACAACTATCATATTTTGATAAAGATTTTAGTATAGCCAACAATCGTATTTGGTATAATTTTTGTAGCATGCTGAGATTTTGTGACACATTTTTCAGTGTGGCTATCTTTAGGCATATGCAGTGGCGCAGCAGAAGCCTAATTTAAGGATGTAAAAGCAAGAGAGAGAAGGTAGGCCCTCTCTGGTATTCTATGACTTAAGCAGGCTAGAGTGGGAGAACCTGTGTATATAAGCCAGTGAGAATCTATCTAGAGCATATCTATCACATTCAACCATACATCGCATCGTGTCATATCTCTACTCACACCTTTTTTTATTCTATCAAAATCATTATAAAGTCCAGTGAAGTTTATAGCAAAAATTATGGCTACATTATAACAATGTCTTCATATCTTGTTTATTCAATCAAACCCAATTTCTCTCCTCTTTCAACTCCATTACAAGGAAACTGCTAGCACAATGAATGGCAAATTATTGAAGAAAGGCATCATCCTAAAGTTTTACACGTCAACTAATTTTCTTAATAATTTAAGCATTTAGTTGGAGAATATGACGGCTCGTGTCGCTCAGTGCAAGAAGGTTTCGCCCAGGAATTTCCGGTTAAGTGTAGACCTTAAGACAGAGAGAGACCCTGCCACCCATTCTTGTTAATTTTGTCATACAGCCAGCAATCCGTCGCTGAATGGCAATATTTATACAACCGCTTGGTACATGAAATGTATTTGGTGTGTTGTGTTGTGTTGTGTGTTTTGTAGCTTGTGGCGTGAGCGGTTTAGTAAAAGAGCTCATAAGTATATATGTTTAAGAGAGTGAAGTATCAGAAATAAGAAAGTAGTCACCATTGCTAACAATAAATATATTCCATTAAAATAATAACTACAAGTTATTTGCAAAGAAATTATTAACTTATTAATATGCATTGATGCCAAGAGAGCGAAAAACAAGTGTTCCTGAAGTGTTCTGCTTCGGTGTCTACAACCAACTATATTGAAGGAATGTCTTCTAATTATTATTTCAAATTTTCCACTGTGAGAAGAAGGGGTAGGACAATGCTATCAAGTTCATGAACTCTAAAAGACAATAGTGGTTTTCTACCTGAAAAGTCCTTTTGCAAGGGAATGTCACATATTCTTCATAATTTTGATTTTATTCAAATGAAATATATTTTTACATTTCTTGCATCCATCACATGCAGTACGGTAGCCACTCTTGAGAAGTGCTGCTACTTAAAAATAAATTTATAAATCTGGAGCAAAGTCCGACGGAATATGAACTACAGTCAATGCTGACAAAAAAAAACTAAGTAAATAATGACCTCAAGAAGAATGAGAGATTTTAAGGAATAATTCGGAGATTTGAATGTGAGAAGCAGTTTTTTAATGAGGTGTCCGAATTCAAATATCTAGGATCGATTCTCTCGACTAGAAATGAGACTGTATAAGACAAACTTGCGGCGGCCATCGCTGAACAGTAGAAGTTTGTCCAAATAAAAATCATCATTTAAAAAACCGGTGATTAAGCCTGTTGTACAGTGTCAGCAAATTAAATCGTCTGAATTTCTGGGATTTCCAATGAGATTTTTTAAACAATATTTCTAGTTATTCACAATTTTAAACATCTAAGATAATTTTATCAATTCCATCTACTAAGTAAGAGAGAGGGATTAGATTTCTCCTAATCCTCCCAAGATTTTATATACTTCCAACATATAGTAGCGTGGAATATATGGACAACAGATTCGCTTGGAAAAATAAAGAATAAGGCTAAAATGGATCTGATCCCTTGTTTGTGATATTCCAGCAAAGGAATCAATATTATGCAGGAACATATATACTGTTGAGGTCCCAAGGAGATATCAGGTACGGTAGAGCCGTGATCCCAAACTTTTTTGATCGCATACCCCTAAGATAAAAATAATTATAAGGTGTAATAATATAATAATGTACATAAATACATGTGTGTGTGTGTGTGTGTGTGTGTTGTGTATGTAGTAAAAATATTTTTTTATTTATTTACTTAAACAATATAAATATAAGATATACCTACATTTAAATTTAATTAAAGATTTACATTTTGAATCAGAATGTAATGTGAGCAATGTGATTGTATTTGTTTAGTAATATCGGAAAAATCTGGTTTGATGACCTCTGTTAATGCAATTCGAAGATCTGGTTCTAATTGTAATTTATTTCTGTCGTTTGGTTTTAATTGTTTTCATTGCAGAAAATGCTACTTCACACCAAGTATGTAGAACCAAATGTAAGATTCATTCGTTGCGGTGCATACTAAATCGGGATATTCGGTTTTCAATTCCATCTACCAATTTATGAAAAGATTTCTTTAAATTCGGATTATAACGTTGTCCTTTCTGTCTTGTCGCAGAATGGCTGAATTAGCCAAAGCCATGGTGTCGGAAAAAAAATATGTTCTTACATATTCAAAAATCTATTGTTTAAGTGTTCTCGAATAACATATACGGACAAGGAATTAGAAGGAATGTTGAGGCTAAATGAATCTCCTGAAATAAAACTTTTCAAATAAATTAGAAAAATATACATATAAAATCTATATTTATGAAATAAATTACTCATATTTACTTTCTTTTTACGTCTCAGAAAAATTTGCTAAATATCGCTATAAATATATATTTTTTGCAAAATTTCTAGCTACCCGCAATTGGAATTTTTCCTTGCATGATCGTAAGTGATCGTAAGCCTGACGGCGGACAGGATACACATACAGTATTTTGAAGGTAAACTTGGCATACCCCCAAATATCACTGTGCGTACCCCACTTTTAGAGACCACTGCGGTAGAGAATGAAGTAAGCAAGCAATATTAAATATTAAGATGGACCACGAAACTAAATCAAAACAGAATTGCGCAAACATCACATTAATGTACTTATAAAAGGAAATGAAGAGTGTCTAAATGTAATAAAACCAGTAAGCCAAATAAACCAATATGATCAACAACAGATATTGTTATTATCTCATTATCAACTGAAATTTTGGTATCTCATTATCAACTGAGGTAATTTTACTGGAACATGCAATCATAATTACACAATTCTCAAATGTTACAAGCAAAAGTTTAAACAGCAATGAAATATCAAATTGCAATCTGTAATAAATAAACAGCATGAACACGCCCATCTGATTTGCATTGTTTAAATTTTGGTCGAAGTGTGTGCGCTGTATGACTGGCAGAGAAGTGAGTCCATTTTAATACGGGATTGTTCTTGGAATAGTAACGTTTATTTCCATAATATTTATAAAGCTCTGCCTTTCAGTGTTCAGTACATGGAGGCCTAAATGTTAAATAACATTAGCAGAATTTTTAAAAAAATCAGGGGAGAATTGCCCAGCCCTAATTATAAACCATATATTCCTAATTTTATTTATAAGCTGCTCATTATGCAATTTGAAAGAGAATCAAGATGTACATCAGTTACTTGGATGATGTACAATATTAAGAAATATAAAAATATTTTGAACTGTACATTGTGATGGATGCAAGAAATATAAAAATATACTTAATTTGAAAAAATCTAAATTATGAAGAATATGTGACAAAAGGACTTTTCAAGTAGAAAACCACTATTGTCTTTTAGATTTCATGAACTTGATAGTATTGTGTACCCCTTCTTCTCACAGGGGAAGATTTGAAATAACAATTAGAAGACATTCCTTCAATACAGTTGGTTGTAGACACCGAAGCAGAACACTTGTTTTTCGCTCTCTTAGCATCAGTGCATATTAATAAGTTAATAATTCCTTGCAAATAACTTGTAGTTATTATTTTAATAGAATATATTTATTGTTAGCAGTGGTGACTACTTCTTATTACTATACTTCTCTCTTAAACATATATACTCACAAGCCCCTTTTACTAAACCGCTCGTGCTACACAAGCTACCAGCACACAAACACATTTCATTGGTGCCAGCTATTTGGGATATTTTCAACCAGAATCCACAAATTAACAAGTACATACAATTTTCAATTTACTAATTAAACAAATTATCCGTCAGATAATTTTATTGCTTTATCAATTATTTTCACAGCGGAAATATCTTAAATATTTAACATAATTGAATTTTCAATTGAATATCATTTTTTAAATTTGTGAATTTGTACCACTGGCCACTTATTCTCTGTGAATTTTGAATTTATGAGTGTTCTTAATAGATCGCAAATTATGAAGATATTACGCGATAATAACCTTTCTCTTGGCAGCAATTTAATCCAGTTACGCAGACGCCTTGAAAAATATAATCTTTCCCAAGGTAGTAATTCTCTTGTTTCCAAAATGTATAAGATAAATGGACATGATATGGGCATCGACGCTGCTGTAGAATATTTACTTGCTCAGCAGCAATTAGTCAATCCTCCAGCCACCCCTAACAATCAACATGCTAGCCCCTTAAGAAATTTACAATTAATCAATACTTTACCCACCTTCGATGGCGAAAATTCAGCCAGTGTGTCCGATTTCCAAGACCAAATTAGCCACTGCGCTAGCCTTTTTGGCTGGGATGACGCTGCGAAATTAGAAATACTAGCACTTAGGCTCTCAGGTTCTGCAAAACTATTTTATGACACCCAGAAAGCCGAATTACAACGCCAGGGTACAATTATAACGTATCCTCTAATTTCAGAGCGACTTCTATTCTTAAAATTCTTACTATCTCTTAAATATATATACTCACAAAACCCTTTTACAAAACCGCTCAGGCCACTACAAACTACAACACAACATCACCAATAACATTTCAACATAATATAACATGATTGATATATTGTACGGAAAAGAGTCTTATTCAAAAATATTATAATTGCAATTTCAGTTTTTTGATCTGACACAACGTATTTGACGCACATATGATATCCTGCCTCGTTAACTACTACTTCGATGTGATCGTTGCCTAACAGAAACCTAGCATCTACTTGACAAACCTGATGCTTTTTTGTTGATAGTGCTTCGAATTAGGAAAAAAAATTTATAAAAAAGCATTAAGCTTAGAATATATGTTGTTACAATTTACATAAAAAGATTGAGCAATAATGGAGGACAGAATGGATTTAGTCGACAACAGTGACAAGTGTACCGAGATTTAAATCAAAATAAATTAAACAACAAAAGTGACAGTCAACATAAAATTAACTATTTACATGTCTAACTAAAATGAATATTTCACATGACGCAAATTATGATATAAACTATAACACAATATATGACATGGAAATTAATGGAAAATTTACATACAGGAATAGATAGCAAACACAATTACATACAGTCCATATCAAACTATATTTTATAGTAATAACACTATTAACAATATAATAAATTAAATTAAGAAATTGTGCAAGAACCTATAGAAGATGAAGATAAGATTTTTGTCTAATTAAATAAAAGATTGTATTAATTCTTTGTAAAAGAGAATTTTTGTATTAATTAATTTTTGTTAAATACTGTATATCATTTAATTCAAGTAGAAATGAGATTAACGCAACATATTCATTTCTAAGAATTTCACTGGGAGTGGTTTCCTGAATGCGTATTTCAGGTTAACGAGATTGTTGACATATTAGCCAGGTATTGTTCTCTAAATTTACAGAGATAAATGAAATCTGAGACGAAAGAGCTGTAGCCAGTCAGACAAGAGGAAAAGATTGAGTTGAGTTAAGTTACAAACAACTTGAGTAATAGGTGTTTTGGATTTTTACCCTTAAAAATGTTTAATTAATTTTGACCGGTTTCAGATATTCCTCCATCGTAGAGTCTGCTTCATCAAGTCACTGAATCAAGTTATCCACTTAGACAAATTGGAGAACCAAAGGCTGAAGAAAAAGGAAAAACCGATAATTTAATCAAAAGAAGTTGCTGAGGCGGATAAAATTGCAGATATACTAATGATTTACTGGTCATAAGATTGGAATTAATTATTTATGTGGTATCCTTGATAAAACTACTTCATATGATCATAGACTGTTTTATATAAGGAATAGGTTTGGAACAGAAAATTATATAGTTCATCATCAGTCTTACATAATTATTACTTTACAATATTACATTTGTAATGATTATCTTATAAATCCAAAAACATGTTCATACAAGGAAGCAACATATATATAATCAGTTGTTGTGATTGGTACCGCAAAGCTGGAAAGCATCAGAGATATTTTCCGTGGTAGCCTTTCTTTTTGTGGTCATCGACCGGTTTCGGGCGTTCGCCCATCATCAGGATATTTTTGTCAAACAGTGTAATAACATAGACTTGTACGGAGCAAATTTAGGTGATACACTAGACAGTTTTAACCGTCGATTCTGGTCGATTTTATCCGTCAGCATCTTCTTTTCATTAAAACCAAAAAAAATGTCACTCACATGTAAATTGTACAGAATTATACATTTAACACTAATAATATATTTCACAATTAGCACTCAAAACCACCAATCAAGTCTCATACAAATCCAAAATAAAAGTTTTCATTTTAATAGCACACTCAAAAAAATTTAAATACATTCTTCAGCTGATTCCCATCGGTTATATTTAGTAATCTCACGAGTGAGTCCTCTTCATTAACGCTGAGATCTATTTATTGAGCAAGGAACTCCTTCCTGTACGACCTGTAGATTGGATATTTCAGCAAAAAAAAAATGTACCAAAGTTAACCGGCTCTTTTGCATTGTAAAGATCACATATAATGCTCGCATTGATGGAAACCCTTTCTCCATTTAGAAATAGCCTTATTATAATATAATATAATATAACATTGGACAATCTCAACCGACATAAAACTCTTTGCTGTTTGATCGGCATTCTTTCCGTGATGTAACGTTCACCTTCTCCAAACGCTGTTAATTGTCTAAAAAACGGGTTGTATTTGGAGTTCAGTATACGATTAACATCTTGACTCCTCAAATGAGTTGTCCACCTTTCAATAATATTAGCTTTGAAATGTAGCAAAACCTCAGTACTATTGAAATTGTATATAGCTGGGAACCCTATTGCCATAAGTGTGTTGTTGAGATGAAGGAACCAATGGCTTTTTGAGTGCGATAGCAGGTTGATGGTTGTTCATCCTGATGATGGGCGAACGCCCGAAACCGGTCGATGACTACAAGAAGAAGCAGACTATCATGGAAAATATCTCTGATATATAATCTAGGTCGCAAACGATTTAATCTAATCCCTTTTCCCAATGAAACATATAATGTTCGGGCTTCTCGTTCAACTCCGCATTGAGGGAAATAAACTAGCATTTTCTTCAGAGATCTAGATATCCCTGCGAGATCTCAGCCTATCAAAGTAGGCTGTATATGGGGAAAAACATCACCACAGAGCCTGCAGAGGTACTTGGAGTTGAAATTGTTTTGGTTCAAGTAACCTAGGTAAACTCTAATTCACACACATCACACATTCCTCCTCCTTCATGAGACACCATTTCGTTTATTTAATGTCTGCAAACGTTTCTGGCTGGCTTTGCTAGAAAAACATTAAAAATAGACATATAAAAATGCGGCAGACATAATGTAAAAGTCAATGAAAATAAAAACAGAGAAAAGTGGATTATTGTATAGGACATGTTGGCCACCACAAACATATATATATATATATATAGCTTAGTTTCTACAGTTGGAGAAGCTTTAGTTACAGTTCTCAAGCAATCTACCAATTAAGGAGCCGACTGGAAATCAAGTTAACTGGTTGGCAACCTTGCGGAAATGTCGATGCCAATTGGATCAAATCAAATTAATTAACTCAAACGATCAACTTGCCAGCTAAGGGAAGTATACAGCCTCTCTTTATCGTCACACTTTTACAAACCCAAACAACTTTAATAGCCTTTTTTTTTTCTTGTTCATCGCTACGTCACACCTAGACTATTACACACTTAAACAAGTTCGACGTACTTTATACACGTGTGCTCAAGTATGAGTCTACATCTCAGCTTCACTTCAGTTTTATTTTTATAGGTCACTGCGTATATACTACATATATACACACACACACACACACACACACACACACACACAAGCATACCTATATATATAGGCACAGCATACGCCAGATCGGATAAAATTGTATCTTAATCCCTAAACAAACGTGAAATCATAGGTTCTACGGAGTTATACAAAAAAAAAGTGCCTACGGAGTGTATACTCGACGATAAAATATCAATTCTACTAAAGATACGAAACAAATACTTTATCTAAATATTACTTATTTACCGATTTCGACAAATAATGACTATGAAGTATTTCTCAAAAAAACAAAAAAAAATCCAAACTTTCTTCTCCGGCTTTTTCTTAATAGCGCGAAGACTCAGGAAGTTTTGAAAGTCTCTTGTATATTATATTGCCCGTCATTTTTTGTTGTATTATGTTACCGGCAAAGTATGAAATTCAGACCCTATATAGAAGGCCTAGGCATTTCATATAATACCTAAAGACGTCAGGCAATGTGTAAATTTACCCTATTTCTCTAATTTGCCTAGGCATTCTATAGAACAATATATCTTATTACAACTGCTAGTACGCTTACGTAACCAGCAACAAGTAAATGAGATGACTCACAATAATGGGAATGGAGAAATCATCCAATGGTGACCCTCCACACTATTTCGCTGCGCACTTATAAGAGATCATGAGGCCACTGCCGCCTCAGTCGTCGCGGAGGGTTATCTGGAATGGCTGCTGAGGAAAGTTGGTAAATTAATGGATTGTGATGATGTGCGAGACGGGTGTGAAATTTGCGATATCGTATTTGGACCAGGTCACTTATAAATGGAATATGGAGATCGGAATGTATTGTCAGGTTAGAAACGTAAAACGGAGCATTGGTTATACAACGGAGTATTTTGGATTGTAGGATTTGGAGGCGATGGATATTGGAATGCTTGGTTGAGCCTCATGACTCGAATCCGTAAGTCCAATTGTTTTTAATAGGAGTTTGTAGATAAGTAATTTGTTATTTAGAGTTAGTTTTAAGCGTGTGTCTAGTAGTCGCTTGAGTAAGCTGTAACGTTTTTTTACTTCGTTTCGTTTCAGTCTGGTATGTGGGTTCCATGTCAGGCGTTTGTCTATATAGAGTCCTAGATATTTAATTGTATCAACGCATGGTAATAAGATCTAGTTCATATGAACTGGGGAACCAATGGCACGTCTTAAAGTTAACGTTATATGTTTGCTTTTTTGGACGTTAACCTCCAACTTCCGTGTGATTTTAACTTTATTTTTATCTTTTCAACAGCGTGGCGCCCAGTTTTCCTTCCCCCTTTTTATTTATTTTAGTTTAATTCATGTTTTTGTTTTTTTTTTGTTTTAATGGAAATGAAGTAGCAAGTGTAACTTCTTTTTTATTGAAAAACTAACACAACTTAAATCCTCTTGATGAGCACCAAGTAGTTGCATTGAATATTATTATTTATATAAAAGAATATTTATCGATCTTGAAAGAAAATATAATGTGATATCTGATTACTAATAATCTCATTGCAAAAGGCCACAAATAGTAGCATTCCTTCGGTAAAATTTAGCAGCAATAACTAGGCCATAATTATAATGTGGCCATTAATAGTTACAGTTTTTAAGTCTTTCCATACTTTGCCTAAGACGACGTAGACATTCTATAGAATGCCTAGGCAATGTATAGAATACCTAGCCCAAGTAAGAAATGAAAAGGATATTTCTTACTTTGCCTAAAGTAGTTAAGTATTATATGAAATGCTTAGGCATTCTATATAATCTCTGAATTTCATACTTTGTCGGTAACTTATACAATCATTTTTCAGTGAAATGTGCATAATGGAACCATTTTTCAATGAAATTTCCATGATGGACTAAGCGTCAGCTTTGCAGTCTACCTTACTATTATAATGGATGTGTTAGGTGGAGAGAATTTGGGTCTGGTTGATGAAATAAGAAGACGAAGTTAACACTGGTTAACTATGTATAATAATAAAGAGACACAGGGGCGGGTGTTGGTGTATTGGTTATGAGCATGGACTTGTAAGTGGGAGGACCCCAGTTCGAGTCCAGCGTATAACTAAATTTTATATTTGTTTAAAAAATGTTAATAGTAAAGTAGGTGCTTCCGCCCCCGTCCACGACACCTACTTTGGTAGTTGGACGTTAAGCAGCCTGAAAAAATAGGGCATACTTTACTTTACTTTTAACAAAAGAGACACAGTCTGCCTGGACTTTTACAATAGCGAATGGTTAAGGTAGAGTGGTATGAAAATGAAACGAAGTGATGGCTGATCAAAAGTCTTAGCGTATCTCAGGAACTGGCTGACGAAGGGTTTTTTTTTAAGCTTGATCTTTATAGGACCTGAAATGGAATAAGTTGGCTTTCCATCGCTCCAAATCTTATCCATATATAAATAATCCAGA
>JAAEAF010009420.1:0-21375 GCA_011037195.1 Triatoma infestans
GAATAGAAAGCTTTATTACTTATTTTACAAAAAGAGAAAATAGAAATACAAACAATAAACTGATAGCTATTGATAGGCATGGTTGTATACCGTCAGCTAGAGTTCATCTTACAAACTAATGAAAAAATAACTTACTCACTAAAGTAAGACAAAGAAAAAGTAAATCAAATCCTGTGGTAAAGAGAGAGGATATATACATAATATTTTGAATTAAAAAAAAAACAAAAACAAAATTCTAAGTATTCACTTATAAGGAACATCCTGTACTTATAAGCCGAAACATGAAAGTAAAACAAATTTGTCCATTTTCCATCATTAAGTAAGTCAATAATTTCTATCTGGCTTAGTGCCTTCTTTCCCAGCCACCTAATTCTATATTCCTGTAAAATTGGGCATTTCCCTAAATATTGGCACATGTCCTCACGTTCTCCTAAGTTACAGAGGGTACATAACCATTTTTCCTTCGAACGCATTACATTACAATTTAAATTAACTAACTGCCCTCTTAACTTGAAAGTGGCCTTCATAAGGCCGAAATTGTTAGCATCGGATATGTAGTGACCATCTCCAAGATCAGTAATTAAATGTTTATATAAGAAATGGAAGCTCGAAGATTGCGCTTTTAGTATCATATTTTCCTTAAAATTACTTTTAAAACAGGCCACCACGAGTTTCTAGATTAACACCTACATAATCCAAGCTAATGTTTAGGTTACCAAATAACTCTAAGTTTTCTTTGTGCCAATATATTCTATGTTTTATAACTTCCCCAGCAAATGATTTGGGCAGTCTCCCTTCGGGCAAGGCTAAAAACTTTCTTTATATAATTCAAGTGCAAATTTAACGTATAACAAAAAAATTGCGTAAAAATTTGATTCAAGATATAAAATGTAATGAGGCACATTTACTGGCAGGCAAAACAACTTTATATACTTCTCTATTTGAACTTGCTAAATATTTCCTTGCAAGTGCAAAGATTTAATCAACTCTTGATAATCTGGATTTAAAAGTTTTTTCTATGCTAATTATAGTTGGGCCACTCCATATAATGTGCTGCAAACTTTCATCGTTTCACATATTATGATATAGTGATCATCTTTCCAGCCCATTATATAAATTCTCTTTACAAATTCCATGATTGGCAAGGAGCCTGCATATTATTCTATGTATTCTATTTATTAGTATTCTCATCTAAAAAACCATGCTTTTCGGCCATCATTGGGATATATCATTCTATTCACTCGGATTTACTGAATTTTCTAATCTTACAGAATACTCTTTTAATAAATGGAAAAAATCTGCAAAAGGTATCCACGACGTTTAATATCACCCCTTCTTCTGTCCTTTTCTGTCTATGCGCTTATCATCCGCTTTTTCATTTCTCTTGATTTCAAAATGAACATTAACCCATACAACCCTTATCAAATTTCCTCTTTTTTAATTTAATTCCTGTATTTTCATTTGAATGTGATTGAAAACTGAAAAGTACTTCATATTATTAAGTGCCTCATTACTAATTCTGACAATAATTATTCCGTAAACAACGTCAATACAGACGCCATATCTAACCGGTTGATAGATCGTCACCATTTCACAAGAAAATATAATTAATTCGGTCTGGTAGTTTATACAACTTTCCTATTTCGTTTTGTGGATCATAAAAGCTGAATCCACTATTCCCAATTACTTTTTACCTCAATTCAATTTATTTATTTGCCTGGGGATTAACCCCATACAAATGAGTATGGTTCTTTTAGGATACAAAATTATACAATCATTCTTCAAAACAGACTTACAATTAATTGAAAAAAAAATTACAGAGAATATAATTAACATGAATCATACCTGCAATATTTATTAAACTTAGTGTGACTAAACAGATAGTAGCTTAGGGTATGCTTAATTACGGTTCTATGAGAAACTTTCTCAGAGATAAAATTTTTTCTACAAAGTTGATGAGCGTTTTGATTTCTTGTTCTGTATTAGGGTTCAGTAAAATTTGTGGCCAGTTTTCTGATACACTATCTAAGTGAAAAAGCTGTCTTATGGGACTGTAAAAAGGGCATTCAACTAATATATGTTTAATGACTTCTAAAACATTTAATGTGAACAATTTACAGTTAATTGTGGGATTAAGATTATACCTAGAGGCTTTATTGGATATTCTGACATTGTATTTACCAGATGTTCTTATCTGCGAAAAAAATCTAATATACCGGTATGGAGCTTTAGAAGTTAAATAAAAAGGTAATTTATTTAGAGGATTAAGAAGTTTATTATAGTAGGTATTAAAATTAGAATTGGACAAGTGTTGAATGTCCAGATTGTGGAGGTGTTCACTAAATGTTTTTGAAATCGTAGGGATTTTCTTCTTTAAAGAGTGGCTGTTAGTGCTATGGACTATTTCCGTGTAATCAATTGGAGATAGAAATTCTTTGAATTGAGATACCCAGTTGAATTTTGTGTGGGGATCAGTAATACCAGGGAGTTTATTAAAACATATTTTTGGGTATCTTTTACCTTCCATCTCTAGAATATGGGTTAGCCAGTTCAAAGTCAATTTCAATATTGTGTAGCGAATATGTAACTGACCAGTTTCTAGACGGATTAAATAATTTGGGGTATTTTTTGCAAGCTGCAGATGTCTCTTATAGAAGTAAAGGGATGCCTTTTCTAGATCATCAGCGTATCTAAGTCCCCAGACCTGTACACCGTACAAGAGTGTACTCGCGACCAATGCTTCGTTAAGCTTTACTTTAGATTGCCATGATGATAATCTAGATCTAGAACAAAGAGCCAATGTACTACCGGCTGCCATATGTGCCTTGGAGCTTGCCTGACCAGGTGCTTTGGCAAATAAACCAGAGCTGGAAAACAAAACGCCAAGATAATTAAATTCATTAACCTGTTCCAGCTCTAAACCACCATAGGAATTTTCTTGAGTTGTTTTAGGCCTTCCTTTATAAAATTTACTCATTTTAGTTTTACTGATATTCACATTTAGCGCATACTTATTAGAAAATTCCTTCAATATTGACAATTTATGTTGAATATCTCGATAACAGTCACCAAAAATAATTAAATCATCGGCGTAGAGTAAAAGTAATATATCGCAATCAGAGGTCACCCTGATGCCAAACTGACCATTTTCCCTGAAAAATTGTTCTATCCCACTCAAATATAAGCTGAATAGCAACGGGCTGATAGGGTCACCTTGAACTACGCCCTCGGTGATATCAAAGCACTTTGTGAACTGATAACCGCTTTTTATTCTTGTCGTTGCACTTTCATAAATATTTCTGAATAATCTCAGTATTTTGGAACTTACTCCTAGTTCGTATAATTTTTGCCATAGTTTAAGTATGAGTTACCGAATCAATGGCCCGTTTGAAGTCCACGAATGCCGTGAAAAGAACGCCACCTTTATTTTCTAATTTCAGCTGCACAAAGGAGTTTAAAATAAAAATATTATTACTAAACAGCTTCTTCCAGCTCTGAATCCCGATTGAGATTCGGGAATTACTTGAACCATCCGCCCAGGAACTGAGTCAATCGCAAAGAATTTGAGTGAATCTTTTTAGGGAACAATAATTGTAAATTATTTAGAGATATACCTCTATAGTTTTCAGGTAATTTGTTACCACCTTCTTAAACAGCATTATTGTTACCATATCATGCCAAGCCGAGGGAATTTTACCACTTTCAAAAATTTTATTTAGGTAATAAACATTCTAAATAAAGCAGCCAATTTTGAGGTAAAATTTGTAAACTTCGTCAGGAATATTGTCGGAACCAGCGGCCCTACCCAACTTTCCTTTGTTAATTGCTCCTATTACTTCATTGGTGGAAATATCGCAGTCCAGAAAGGGATGTCGGGCATCGAAATAAGTATTATCGTCTAGGTTTATAAATTGTAGAGTAAATTTTTTCCCACGCCTCGATACTAATAGGAGTTCATTGAAGGGTTTATTACGATATTGTTTTATTACACGCCAGAATTGCTTGGAATATTTGCAGTTTGATAGAGCTTTCGTTACAAAGTCGTAATATTCAAGTTTCTTTGATTTTAGAAAATTTTTATAATTACTTTTAGCCTTTAAATACTTTTTTTTGAAACTTAAGTTATAATTGCTCTTTTTAAATTGAACTAACAGATTTCTAATTTCTTTTTAATTGTCTTTACACGCATTGTCAAACCAATGCTTGCAATTAAATTTGGTACTATTTTTACTGTTAAGTGTACGTAACATATCTAGCTCAGAAGCAATATTGTAAATTGTTTGTTGAAAGTTTATAAATAAATCAGCCACAGACAGACCACCAAACACAACAGATATGGAAGAAACTGTTTGCATTTTAAACTTGAACTCAGCACTTTTAAGGCTGTCCCACTTTAGGCTAGATGCTTCTGCGAGTTTACATTTTAGCACGGATTTACTATTCATCAAAGGTAAATTACAACTTAAAATAAGAGGAAAATGGTCAGATAAAGTTATGTTTTGTTCAATTTTTAAGTTCTCAACAAAATTTAGCCCTTCAATATTAAAAAGTTTAGATCTAGTGTACTATTTCCTAGATGGCTAATGTAGGGGTAGTGAACCCCCACCACTCATCCACTCTAGCGGAGAGAAACAGCCCCTCTCGCACAGAGAGGAGAGGTTCGGCCAGTGGATATATATATGAAAGAGAGACAGTCAGAGATCATTCAGATAGAATTCAGTTGATTGACACATCAGATATCACTCCGTTATTATAGCTCTCATCTCTCCGTATATTAAACCCGCCGCTGTTCCCTCGCAATTTAGTTCCGGCCTTCGCAACCTAGATTCGCTTCAAATCAATCGTAATTAAGATAAAATGTAGTAAAATCAATCAAAACATCATTTTATTCATATTTCTCGAGCTGATAGTTTCTTTTCTTTGTAGACTTTCGCTGAGTAAATAAATTGCGAGGGAACAGCGGTGGGTTTACCACCACACCACCCCCAATAAAAATCGCCGGCTGGCAAGCCTTGGCCCTTCAGGGGTAGTGAACCCCCACCACTCATCCACTCTAGCGGAGAGAAACAGCCCCTCTCGCACAGAGAGGAGAGGTTCGGCCAGTGGATGCTGTTTCTCTCCGCTAGAGTGGATGAGTGGTGGGGGTTCACTACCCCTATAGCTAATAAACGAGAAAATTCCCACCATGTCACCAAAAATAACAAAAATTCTCTACCCCTTTGATTTTTTATTGAGTCTGGCGTATATGACAAAGCTCGTATTTTCAAACAGCTCTTCCGGACCCACATTACCGTCACCCACCCTACAGTTAACACCACCACCCACCCCGCCCCCCCCACTACTATCGGGCAGTTCTCATATTCATTAAGTAATTTAACAAACAACAAATCTAATTTCTCCAAAGATTCTCTAACATTGGAAGACGGTTTAAAATATAATAATCCTAAAATAAACAAAATATTGGAGCTTTTAATTTTAACAAAAATCCATTCTTTAGATTTATCAATTAAATAAAACGTAAATATACTTCTATTAAGAAATAATGCCAGACCACCTCTTGCCCTACACCTTGCGCTCTCTCTAGTGGCTGGTGAGGAGACATCAAATTTAGAGAGATAATTAGGAGTTATAGTAATACACTTTTCTAAATGCGTTTCAACTAAACATAATATTAAAGGTTATCACTGATATATTCTTCTGAATCTAGAAAATTATTATAACCATTAACATTCCAAAATAATATTTTTAGGTTACCCCCCCACTAAATGATGAATGAACACTTTTACACACTACTTTCACTCTTCTTCTTGTTTCTAATTTCTCTTACTAACAGCTGTCTGGGTTGGCTGGTGCTTGTGAATTTCCTGAGCCTTTTTTTGGGGACTAAAAAAGGGATCATTGAGTCTTGCTGTCCGCTATCTTGCTTTATTTTCCTTTACTTTGACACAGAGTTGGCTCTTGAAATTTGACTACCTGAAAAATCAGTGTCTACTTCTTCATCTAATTCGTTGTCAGATTGCAGCTCAGGGCGGGATGACAAAATTTTTAGATCTTTCGAAGATCTGATTACCATAAAATCTGCTTGTTCTGAAACTCGAAACATCACCTTATTGTTCTGTAACCAGACATATTTGAGGTGTCGGCTGGTACGTTGTATAGAGTGTAGTGGGTTCAGATGTCTTGGAGAGGTGTTGTGATGCGATGAATAGTTGGGTGTTAATTAGAGATTTTTAGAGAGTTGTTACTCGGAATATGAATTACCAATTTATGAAAATAGATATATTATATATATTTTAACAATAATTTAACGTTTGAAAACATATAACTACAACTACTTTAAAATGATTTAAATGTTAACTAGAATGCACAACTACAATGATTGATAAATAAATATATGTTTAAATACTTAGATAGGGACGCGCTCCGATGTATAAACTATGTCACTGGTAGAATCTCGATGATACGCTGATGAAATACTGAAGAATAATCCTCCCCTCTTCTTGTGGAGAGACCTTATATTGCCATCACTTACACATTGACAAGTGTGTAATTACGGGTCACACTAAAACATCTCTTGCCGTGTGTTGACCCTAGGTCTTGAATAGGTCGGTGAACAGGTGTGGCTACAGGTGATGGCAGTTATCAAAAGAATGTAGCCAGGTGGTCTTTTGAGTGTTTTTTTATTGGCGGTTTTCAAAAGACTGAGCCAGGCCTTTTGAATGATTTGATGACCCTTGAATATTGGCCAGGCGGCTTCTGTATACTCCGTATAATGACCCTTTTGAAAGCAGTGTGTCTTTGGCGGTTCCTGGTCCTTGGCGGTCCCTTTGACCGTGCACTGACCGCGGTTCTTGACCTGAATAATGCGACTGGCTGGCACCACTAGTTATAATTTTTATAATTAAAAATTATATATTTGCCTCTTGTTTTCACTCGTTCTTGTTATCACTCCTTCTTGTTATCTTTACTTGCCATCTCACACAAAGTAACTTTGTACACCTTATTGAACTAAATTCTTATATTAAATATTTATTAATAATCGCAAAAATTCTTTCACAAGTGAAACTGAAACTTCATCAAAACGACTACAACAGCTTAATTCAAATATTGACAAAAAATCACAGATAACTTCTCAATGTAAACTATCAAAAAATTTAAAAAATCACAGAGAACAAAAATACGTGACCTTCTCCGATGAATGCACGAGCCATACTCACAGTTACTTTTTCCTATCCGTAAATATTAGATGATCTGTGTTTAATTTAGATCTAATTTCATTAGCAAATATAGTATCTTTAAAATTGTTCGCGATATTTTTTATATTTCAATAGTATATTGCAAAAGCTGAGAGGATTTTGAAGAAAATCAGAAATGTAATTAAAATATTCTGATTTGTTTCCCTGTTTAATAATCTGCTAAACTGCATTGTAACTAAAAAAGATATTGGGAGAGTGAAGAAGAATTTTTGTCTAATGCCAATATGTACAAGTTAAATTGTTAATAATTTATTGTGAGAAGCAATATTTTTTGGTAATTATCCGGACCTTAAGGCATTATTTTCATCATAAACCTATTAGCAAATATTTCTCGCCTACATACTATATAATATTAGACTGGTAATTTAATAAATTTTCTATGGCAGTTGACTTCAGAACCCCCAAACATTGCTTGATTGGGGCTTATTATGAATAACATTCAGGGCTGGTAATTTAGATGAGCTGGGCTGCTTGAAAAATATAGAACCCTAGCCTATTACAGTTTTGAAATAAGCTCTGTAAAAGACAGTGATATAATTGGATCAGCTTGTCAGCTGTGATGTGTCACTATTCTCAATATGTTAACGATGTTTCTCCACTTTTTATATCAGTTCATTTATATACGATGTCAAACAGTGTATAATATCATGTAAAATATTGGACTACGTATCTCTTCTTGGGACAATCTCTTGTAGCTAGTCTCGGGCCAATTCATTTATCATTAACTCTCAGATATATTACCCTTTAATTATTTTAATATATTAGTTTGATATTATTTTAATTATATTAGGATAAAATTGGATGGGATACTTATCCATATGTATCTGGTCAACTAATATTGACTATTTTAAGAAAAGATAACTAATTATAGATAACATAAATATAGATTAATAAATATATAGATAACTGAATTCACATCATCTTAAGCTCTTTCAATATTCAAAAAAATGGCTTCTGTTGACTTAGAATAGAATAGAAGCGGGGGAGGGAGCCTCATTCCACTGCGACCTACAAGTCGAGGTCTATTGCGGATTCCTTTAAGTTACAGAACAGCCCCCAGCCTCCTAATCAATCCTAGCAAAACTGAGAGCGGCTCCGTCATGAAGCTTTCAGCTTCGGGATTGCCCGTCCCCAATTGAAGAAACCTAATCCTCGCCAGGCCGGCGCACCACAAAGGATGTGCGCCGGGGTCTCCTCCTCTATCTTGCAGAATCGGCATACCGCACTATCAGCAAGTTGCAGGCGGTACATGTGTCTATTCAGCCTACAATGCCCTGTTAGTAGACCCACAATTAACTTTATATCCCTTCGGATCTGCCTCGGTAGGTCTTTGGTAAATTTAGGCAAATGTCTTTTAATGAAGAGCTTTGCTTGCCTCTGTCCTGGTGTTCCCTCCCACCAACGCAGACGCTGATCTTCTATCCACCCCCTGATAGAAGTTTGAATGAGGCTCCTGGACAAGCCGCAGAAGGGTTCGGGGCCTATAAAGGTATCCTGCGAGCCCTCCCTCGCTAGGGCATCCGCCCTCTCATTGCCCAGGAACCCCGCATGTCCCGGCACCCAGGCGAGTGTCAGTTTATTCCGAGTACCCACCTCGGTGAGGGCAAGTAGGCAGTCCCACACCAGTCTTGAGACTATTTGGTGTGAGGAAAGTGCCTTCAGGGCTGCCTGACTGTCGGAGTATATGGCCACTCTTCTACCCACTATCCTTTGCCTTATAATCTCCCTAGCGCAGAGTTGTAACGCCACGACTTCAGCCTGAAAGACCGTGGCGTACTTCCCTAGGCTGGCCTTAATTTTAACTTTAGGCCTGCCCCCGTAGACCCCAGCTCCGACCCCAGTCGGAGTTTTGGATCCAACTGTATACCAGATCGAGGTACCGAACAGGGATGGGTCACAGCCCCATTCGCCTCTGCTCGGTATAACAATATGAAAGTTCCTTTCGAAGAAATACTTAGGAACCATCCTATCCGTTGGCATCCCCAGAAGATAGTCCGCCTTGATTTCCTTGATCAGCCTCTGGTAATTATGATCATGCCTAGAGGTGATGGGAGGTGGCCTCTGCAGGTGCCTATGTATTCCCATTCAGGCTTCGCCTAGAACGAGAATGTGTATTGGTGGCAGATTAAGGAGGACTTCCAACGCCGCAGTCAGGCTGGTCTTCATGGCCCCCGTGGAACCCAGGCATGCACGCCTTTGGATCCCACCAAGCCTTTCCACTGCCCCCTTGCAACGCCTTGGTCCACCAAACTACCGACCCATATGCAACCATGGGTCTGATGATCCTGGTGTAGATCCATAGTGACAAACTTGGGCGCAAGCCCCAGTTTCTCCCACAAAGCCGTCTGCACTTATTAAATGACGCATCGGCTCTGTGAGAAATTTTGTCATGTGTTGATTCCAAGTGAGTCTTCGGTCGAAAGTAACGCCTCCGTCGCAAATGGAATCGGGATGTGCCCAAGTAATGGAGGCCTAAGGCCTTCCAACTTGTGGCGCAATGTGAAAGGAACTATTATGGCTTTGTGGGGGTTTATGGACAAGTCCTCCTCCCTACATTTCTGTCGACTTAACAAAGATAAACTTATTCTGTATATCTGAAATTAATCTACTAGACTATACACGGTCAATATATATTTTTTAAACCCAAAGTGAGAATGAGACAACTTATCATTCTTTGGTAACCAGAACACTAATTAGTTTTGTAATGCTCTTTCAGAAGTTTTTAAAATGCATTGGTAGGCGTTATAGGGCGATAAGAGTTACACGAATTAGGTTTCTTATACAATTTAAGTTCTACGAACGACAACACACTTTTTCCATTTATCCGGTATTGTTCCCGAATTCCAAATATTATTATGGTAATTTATTAAACAATAAATATATTTATTAATATGGGTTTCCGGGTCAACTATTTTATCTTTTCCTAGAGCTTTATTATTATTAATTTTATTCACTTTTAGAATTCCTGGTAGAAAAATGAGGTTGTTGAGAAAAATTACCTTTTTAGTACCCGGAAGTTTAAATAAAGACTGAACACTATCCAGAGGTATAAATAAAATAAATAAACCTACAGCGCAACAGCCTCTGAAGGTCCAAGACCTACCAAACGGCGATTTGTATTGGAGGGCGTGTGGTAAGCAAGCCGCAGTTCCCTAGCCATTTAGTTCCGGCCTTCGCTACCTGTGTGCGCTTCCAACTGTAGCTTCCCACTTTTTCTCACGATGCTGGGTCAATATGCACGATCGAGGCAAGTGCGCTAGCCACTAGATCAACGCGTAAGAACACTGAATACAACACAAGCAAATAGTAACTTTTAATTTTCTTTGTTTATGTTTCTGTGCTGTAATAAATGTTGTAATTTTCGAAGTTCTATTGAAAAATTCTTTTTCCACATCTTCAAGATTATCTATATATATATTAAAACATTGATAAAGGCAGGGAAACTCTGTTGTAACGTTGGCAATAATTGTATGTTTCTTTCTTGACCGATCCTCACCAGCTTTCTTCATAACAAAATATATCAACTGTCAACAGATACTTTTATATTAACTATAGTAGTAAGATGGAGTCCATGTAAGTGATTCACATAAATTTTTATTTCTGTATTCTGTTTTAGGGGCATAATTTGCATTAATTTGGTTCATTTAATTTAATCCCACTAAAATGTGTATATTTGATATTTGATAGAATTAAAAATGTAATATTTTAATGGAGCACACACATGTACAACCATCTACTCATACGCAAATACTCAGACATACATACACATATATTATATTATATATATATATTTGTATCTGTCAATTTTTTATATCAAGAATATTTTTATCATATATTCCTCATAAATTTAAATTTATATTATTTATTTAATTAATTTTTGTTTATTATAAACACAGACATAACTAATAATTAAAAAATATAAAATGAAAAATTGTTCATCAAATACAAATGGTAAAAAAAAAAAATTTAAAATTATCCGATCATTAATTAATATGTCATTTCCATTTTACTGAATTTATTGTCTTATTTAAATAAAAATATTACAATCAAAATTTAGCATTATTACATACTTATTCAGATGAAGTATTTTAATAGGCAGTTCAAAAATTATTTTAATAATAGAAATAATAATAATAACAATAATAAATATGAATTAAGGTAAATAAGAAACAAAAGGTTATTGTTGAAGTATACAAACTTGTATTGCAGATAATGTTTATTCATAAGCGTGTAGAAATATAAAATTTAATATATGCACAACCAGAGTTAGTACATCAGATAATCTTAAGTGGATTTTTAACTTTGTACTGTAAGATAAGCGTGATGGTTATTAAAAGTTTAAAACGAATAATAAAGCTACATTGTATTTAGTTAATAAAAGATTTTAATTAAAAGAAGGTTAAATAAATTCTCTCTTTTTTTTTGTACATAAAAATTAAATTAAACCTTTATTATATTTTTATAATTTTTTTATTAATATTAGGTTATAGGAAGTTTTCAGTTACATTATTACGAGCCTATCTAATTCTCTGGTGAAATGAAACAATAACAAACTGACAAAACTGTATTGTAGAGGCACATCTAAAATAATGTACGTACATACATATATCATCAACTTGTTTTCTCAATATAATAGAAATTTCTGACAACATAGTAAATATATATATATATATATAAGTATATATTTATGTGTGTATACTCGTATATATGTACCTACCTGCTGGATGAGTGATAGATCGGATAAATTGTTGATCATATTAAATTTTACTTTTGGAAATTAAACTAAATCTACCTCAGTTACATTAACAATAGTTTGGAAATCATACAAATGTTTAAAATATTTTAGGTATTAAACAATTATTTTTCTCAGTTTTATTTTTAGATTTCTTTTTTTTTGTTAGCATACCCTCCTCTGGCGAATAGAAAAGTTTTATTGAATCTTTCTTTGAATCAAGTTTTTTTTTTTTTACTTTATTTTCTGAGATATTCAAATATCTATTTTTTTCCTTGAGAAATATTTCAAACAGAATTGTTAGGGTTTTTATTATAGATAAACTATGCCTCTACGGTCCATAAAGGATCAAAGCTTGCCAGACGGCGATATATTGCGGGGTATGTGGTATTATTATTATTTGTCTGTGGGGAGAAACCAACCCTACGCTCTCTAAAGCCTCACTAGACCCATATAGTTACCCCAAGAAAAAAAAAACAAAAAACAACAAACTGGGTCTAGAACAAATATCCAGACCCGGGTCTAATTCCACCTAAGATTCACCGCAGTCCGAACAAATCGGACACTAACCTTAAGGGGAAATAACCTAAGCTATTCCACAGACTTCCGACCAAAGGTCCTGAACTTAATTTCCTGACAACCCAGGCAATCTGTCATAAGATGAATGGATGTTTCCTCCTCTGTATCAAAGACTCTACAAAATGAATCCGGCATGAGTCCCATTACGTAGAGATATCTTCTTAAACCACAATGTCCAGAAAGAGCTCCAACCAGTGGCCTGAAAGAGCTCCGTGAAAGACTCAGCAACATCTCACTAATACCTCTATCAGGAACCCCAAAAGCATTTTGGATGCCGACAAACAACTGTGTTCTTCCATATGGATAAATGACTGGAAGCCTGATAGATATGTGCGGTATGCAAGCGCGGTAAGGCGGGGTGTATGGTAAGCAAACCGCAGATCCGTCGCCGTTTAGTTCTCACCTTTGCTACCTAAGTGCGCTAGCAACTGTAGCTTCTCATATTTTTCTCACGATGCTGAGTCAACACCGACTTGGCCCCCATGGAAATCGAACTTTGAATTCTCACACGAAAAACGAGTGCGCTAGCCAGTAGACGAACGCTTGAGGACATACTATAGATAATATGAGGCATTTAAAGAAATCCTTTATAGTTATTTTAAATGCATTCCAAACTTTAAAGAAAACCTTTTAATTGATACACTCTTTATCACTCATTTCAGAGTAAAGTACACGGTGTATCAACTGTATTTGCTGAGTGCATGTCTATGTTATCACACTGTTTGACAAAAAAACATCCTGATGATGGGCGAATCCCTAAAACCGGTCGATGACCACAAAAAGTAGCAGGCTATCACGGAAAATATCCTTGATGCTTTTCAGCTCTGCGGATCCAACTACAACAACAGACTATACTGCTATTTGTTCTTTATGAAAATTATCAGAGGTTGAATGTTTCCTTCATTAACGCCCCAAATTTTGTATTTAATTAATAATGTATAATGGAATTGTTATTCAGAATATTCTTACAAGTGAAAAATTAAATAATATTACTCTTCTATGGTAAATTCATTAATTAAGAGGCGATGGTAGATGTTTTATATATAATGAATAAAATAGTAATTAACTTCAAACGAAATTGCTATTTAATACGATTTATATGGATTTTGTATAGAAACGTTATTTAGGGAAATGTCTTTAATTTATTTGATCTTGATTATATAATGAATATCATATTTCCTTTGTTTTGTTTTTGATTCTGTTCCACATTTATATAAATTTAAATTCAGCCAAGCCGCTGTCTGAAGCAGAGTGGGATGTCACAAGAATGTCCTACAGAAATGGGGGTGAAGCTGGGTTACTTACTAAGTCTTTTTATATTTTCATTGTTTATTAAAGATTTGGAAGACTGCTTGGGAGGAGGTTTCGTTATAGGCGAAAATAATTAAATTAAACTACGATGATGGGTTGATAAGTTTCCAAACTCCCCAAGAGATGGCGCTAGGCAATGCCATCTTTTTTTAGTATAATCTAAAAATTTGACAAAACTACTTTGTGTGTTTTTAAATCTGTTACTTTTAAATTTATAATGTTTTGCTGTTTTCTAACTATGCAAAAAAATATTTTAAACATGGCCGTAGAGCACTCAAGGTGCTGAGCGAACGGAGACCAAAATCGCCATATAGCTGAGATTGCTGGCTTTATTGAAAGAAAGGGCGCATCAGATCCTAACTGAAAGGATGAAAAAATTGTCAGCAAGGTGTGTGTCCAGCATTTGCTTCACCCGATCTAAAACTGAAACGCTTGATAGTATCGGAACAACGTTTGGCTCTCCATGAGACTAACCCAACAGACTTTTTGGGCGGTTTGTTATTGTAGACGATACCTGGATCCACCATCCATTTTACGTCTGACTAAACAGCAATCGAAGCCATGGGCACGTGAAAGAGAACTAACATCGAAAAGGGCGAATAGCAGCCCATATGCAGAGAAGGTCAACCATTTTTTTGGGAACTAAATGAATCATGTTGGTAGATCATCTAGAAAAGGACGAGACAATTAACGCCGAATATTATTCTAATCTTTTGGACCAGTTGAAGCAAAAAATTCAAGACAAAAGGCCGGTCTGGCGAAGAAGAAAGTTCTGTTTCCTCAGGACAATGCTCCCTGCCACAAAGCTCTAAGTGTGGTGGCTAAAATTCATTAATGGAAGTTTAAAGTTGTGTCGCATGCACCCTCTTCACCAGTCTTAGCCCCTTTGGATTTTAGCCTCTTCCCAAACTTGAAAAAATTTCGGGCGGGAAGAAATATGGATCCAATTCGGGCCATCTCAGCGACGTTCGCGGTAGAGAAATAAAATGAATTTATGTCATTATTTTTGTTTCTTCCTTGTTAGGTCGGAAACTTATTATCCCAACCTCGTATTATCTTGCCGACATATGCTGCTCGCTTCAGACCTCTATTATTTCAATTGATGGTTATTGCTTGTATAGTTATTGCAATGTGAACCTAGAATGTAATTGTTAATTGTGGACTTATAAAATAAACCTGGTCAAATCTAAGACAATGTTCATTGGAATTGGTAGCAATCCATGTTAGAGGAGCAATGGACAGTAGATTCCGAGTCTGTTGAGGTAGGAAAAGAGTATTATACATTTGGGGTAGTTCCTCATTCCTTCATTATCAGTGATCTCACATTTAAAGAAATAACTAGCAAAACCAAAATGGAGATTGAATGCTGTTTGGAATCAATTTTTAGAAAACCGGAATATTATTTAATTCTGCTAAACTTCGAATCTTTATTTACGTATGCAAATTACTTACATACAACATACGATGAGACCTAATCTGACAGAGGCAGGGATATTGGTGAAATAGAGAAATTTTTACATTCTTCCTTAACAGCATGTTATAGTTCCTGTTATAGTTCAGCAATTATTTACCTGGAATCAAAATTAGCGCCCTCTTTTTGTACACCTTGAAATTACATTTTAATTATTCACTAGAAGTTTTAGAATTTATAGACAATTGTATTCTAAGACTCTGGCACTCTAAATTGTAAAGAAAAACAATTTTTTTGTTCAAAAAAATTAAAAAATAATTGCTAAAAATATATTAACATAAATTTGTTTACGGAAAAATAAACCGACCGGAAATTTGGAAAAATCATCCAATGCAATAAAGAAAGATAAAAAAAAAAACTTGTATAATGGAATAAGTGGAAAATTTCATGCACAACTTGAGAAATTTTACTGAATTTCCTCTTTATGAGAAATTGTGCTTCAGTTAAAACGAAAAGTATTCTGAAAAAGGAACATTAGCCATTACCATTTTAGGTAATTAATATATTTAAGAAGCGGACTTTTGAATTTAAATGATGAGCATTTAGAAATAAAAATCAAACTTAACCTGCAATTTCTGTGGCAGAAATAATAGCAACGATTAATTTTACTTTTTAGCAGCAGTCTGCCTGGCGATGGCAAAAAGAACTGTTGCAAATTAATAAATTCCTTAATGTGAACTATTGCAGATTTGCATATTGGCGCAGTCTTCAATATTATTAAGTTAAAAAACATTCACTTTTGTATTTAACATATTTATTTAACATCTGGTATTTTATCCATCGTAGCATGCATATTCCATTTGTTCCTGAACCGTTTCGGATTTTCATCCATTGTCATAGCAAATTCACCAAGTTTGGTTAGAAAGTTCACTTCAACGCAATGTTTCTATTACACTCACACTTGTTGGTTTGTTGATTGTATATATGTGCGGGAGATTATAAGATTCTGTTACTATACATGTGTGTGTTTAACGACAAAATGGAATTATTATAAATTAAGATTAGACATTAGAAACTAATGTATAATAAATAGAATGTTTTGAAGGATAACTACATTTTAGTAGTGTTAAGTATGCTCAGTGTTTTATCAAGGCATTTTTATTAGGGGGGGATAAGAAATTTCAGGAGTATATTATACAAATAACAATAGATAAACTTTGAAGAAAGGCAATGCAAAGTTTATGGACAGTCAAAAGCTTGTGCAAGTAATAAATAAATCTGACATCCTAGCAGGGTTAAATACAAGAAAATATGTAGGTAAACGGATATTTAAGAATGCTGGCAGCAAACGGCAAATTGGTGATGATATTAAAATAAATAATAAAGGAAACTAAATGTTGTTGTGGTGGTTGGTTCCGCAGAGCTAAAAAGCATCAGAGACATTTTCTATGGTAGCCTGCTTCATTTTGTGGCCATCGACCGGTTTCGGACGTTCGCCCATCTTCAAGATGCCTTTTTCAGACAGTGTGACAACACAGATTTGCACAGAGCAAATTTAGTTTACATTACTTTCTTGTGTTTAACCCTCCTAGAATTCACGTTTAGTTATTATTTGTACAAGCTTTTGACTATCCATAAAGTGTAAACTAAATTTGCTCTGTGCAAGTCTGTGTTATCACACTGTCTGACAAACGCATCCTGAAGATGGGCGAACGCCCGAAACCGGTCGATGACCACAAAATGAAGCAGGCTACTACGGAAAATATCTCGGAAGCCAAATGTATTCATTTTTATTTATCATGCTATTTTTAAATGATATTATTTAAATTTTAGATGGTATTTATTTAAATTATTAAAATCCTGAAGGTTTATGCTTAAAGTTTTCAACTTTGTTTAAAGTACATCTGTCTTTCTTCTAATATAAAATAAAAAAATAAGAATTTTAATTAGTACAATAGAGAAGGGAATAGCTAAGTGATTAGCGTATTTTACTTCCACGCGGAGGACCTAGGTTCAAAGTCAGCAGTGCTGCCCTTAGATATTTTCATCCTAGGAGCCTCTAAAGCTTACTGTGATGGACAGTGTTTTCTGTAAATAGAGAACACTTTCCGGATTTGGCAGTGCACTGAGAAGGCCCGGGCGCTAATGATCACAGATATTGAGGCGCATTAAATTTAAAAAAATATCTTATAAATTATAACTTATCTATTATATACCTATGTACTTATCTATTATTATATAACTATCTTATTTATATCATATTATTATAATAAGTATCTTATAAATTATAATTAGCAATCATGAGTCCTCTCATAGATTTATAGGCGGCCCGAATAGCTAATTATAGTATCTTACTTGTGTACCATACTTAATAATCATAATATAAGTTAAAAATCAACTGATATTCAACTTTACATATATTTCTGTTTTTGCAGTTTATTTATTAATTTTAATATGACGATTTTCGCCAAAATACTTTATTATGTTGTAAGCTTCAGAGCTGTAAATAAAGACTTTTTTTTTTAACTTAGGAAAAGTGTTTTTCCAACTCAATTTATAGATTATTTTATCGTGTTTATTTAATCTATTCAATGAGTTTCCAAAGTAAGACTATGTTTTTATTTTTGTTCCAAATAATATAAGTTTAAATTTATTTTTGAATTAATATTCAGAAATTTATCATCCGAACGGGAAAAAATGGCACCTGGTTAGAAAAGCTGTGATAGCAAGAGATAGGTATTAACTAGAAATAAAATTTCTGGATCTATCTATCTATCCATCCGTCTACAAAGAGATATGTTTAAAATTAATTCTAAAATGTAGTTTCTATTTAATGAGCAATTAGAAATTTGTTAATTAAGGAAAACAATAAAAAGTTGCAGAAAATTAGTTGTGCTTAAACTATTTTTTTTATGGGAACAACTTATCAGAACTAGCAAGCAGCTGTTCAGTGACTAATGATCAGTTGTTCTAATATCTAAAAATCCTTCAGTTTGCACTATTCACTCAATAGATGTCCTCCCAATCTTCTCTGAGAGTTTCCAGATCAAAAACTCACTACTAAAGACGAGGCCATTTTTTTTTAGCCCTTTGCAAGCAGAAGCCAACAATTTCTATTTTTATTATCCAGTTTCATGCAAAATAAACAACCTAGTTTAATTTAAAAGTATATTGTTAAGGAAAAAATCTACTGTGAAACACTCACTTTCTCTTACTCCAGTTTTCAAAATTGTAATCGACAAACTTTATAGTTAGTATATATAACAAGTTTAATGAAATTCGTCGATGTTTTTATGGAGAAAATCACAAAAACTGAGAAATCTGTTCAGTAAAAACACACTCCGGTTTACTAATTTTTATGAAACTCGGAATGTTGGCAATCTATTTGTTTCTAATTAATTTATTTGTATAATCAACTAAGATAGCAGTTTGAAGGCTAACCCCAACCTACATAACCCTATCACTCCCATAAAAGCCCACTTAAATGACTTTACCCGGAGAAAAGTTACAAACAAAAGTTCTAGCGCTTTGTGTGTGTGTGTGTGTGTGTGTGTAGTGCAAATTTACTGTTTATGTATAGAAAATTGTTGGAGCCGTTTTAGAAAAATAGCAAACCATTAAAAAATACTTTTCAGTACATATTTATTCTAATTGTCCTCACGCGTTGGTCTAGTGGCAAGCGCACTCGCCTTTCATGCGAGAATTCAGGGTTCAATTCCCGTGAAGGCAAAGTCGGTGTGAGAAAAAATGGAATGCTACACTTAGTAGAACACTAGGCAGCGAAGGTCTGAACTAAATGACAGTGAACGTGCTTACCAGACGTCCCCTAAAAAATATATGCCGTAAAAAATATAAAAAGAATATATGCCGTCTGGCAAGCCTTGATCCCTTATGGACTGTAGCGCCATGTTTTACTTTCTTCTTTTTTTTTATTCCAATTAATATTATTTAGATGATAGAATTGTGTAATAAACAAAAATCGCACTTTAGGGGACAACTAACACCACTCCTCCCCCAAAAGTGCCTTTAAATGCATTAGCCCAGAGAGAAGGTTTTAAACAAAAATTATAGATCCTTGCATGTGAAGTTCATATTATACCAAGTTTAAAGAAAATAGTTGGAGCTATTTTTGAAAAAATTGTAAAATTATAAAAAAAAAAAAGTGAAAAAACAATTCAGAGGAATTATTGAGGAATTTTGATAGATAACATACTTTCGGGATCCCACGGTGATACCCAAACGGAAGATCAAGTTTGAACTTTCTGCGATTTTTTTTGTATTTGATCTGTGCTGTTCAAATAGACACACACACACACACACACACACACACACATTCATTTACTAGAAATCATTTTTTTGGCCTCAGGGGACCACATAATACGTTTATTTATGTAGGCCATGTTTAAAGAAAAAAATTCCTTGGAACCATTTTCGTGAAAATTTCCAAAAACTGGAAAATCTATTCAGCAAATTGGTAACCGGTTGAGATCAGTATTCCTTATGGGCAGATTTCTGGTTGAGCTTAAACAAAATATCAAATATGAATTTTCTGTAAGTAGATACAGTTTCTAAGTTATAATGGCTACAAGCCATTTTTCTGAAAACCATGTTTACTTTCTCTTACTCCTCTCAGTAAGAGGAAGTATTGTAATCGTGTCAAATTTTCGATACCGAATTTTCACCGGAAATACCCGTGTTGGGGTCCCCTGAGTCCAAAAAAGTGGTTTTTAGCAAATGGTTTGTGTGTGTGTGTATGTGTATGAACAGCACAGCTCAAACGAAAACCCGTAGAAAGTTGAAATTTGATATTCCGTTTGGGTATCAGCATCGGATCTAACACTACGTTATCTGTCTAAATTCCTCAACCGGAAGTACCACTTTACTAGTTAGTTTTTTTACGTTTTTGCGATTTTCCCAATAATGGCTCCGATGATTTTCTTTAAACTTGATATATCAACTACATATACAAAGAGTTACAACTTTTATTTGAAGCATTTCTCTGGGAAAATTCATTTAAGGGTACTTCTGGGGGAGGCGTGGGGTTAGGTTTTCATCTAAAGTGCTATTTCAGGTTATTAGACAATTCTGCCTTCTTAATAATGTTAATTAGAATTAAATATGTTGTTGAAATTCCGAGTTTGAAAAAAATCGGATAACCGGAAGTGCATTTATTTTAACACTTTACTAAATCATTTCTTTTTATTTTATCCCGATTTTCTCAAAAAATGGGTCCGACGATTTTCTTGAAACAACATATATAAACCAAACATGCAATGATGATCTACAGCTTTTGTTTAAAACATTTCTGTGGGAAAATTCATTTAAGGGCACTTTTAGGGGAGGTATGGGGTTACAGCTTCCTCTAAATTGCTATATAGTTGATTATACAATTTTGATCATCCAAACAAAATTAATTAGAAATAAATAGATGGCCGAAATTCCGAGTTTTAAGAAAATTAGTAAACCGGAAGTGCGCTTTTACTGAACTGTTTTTTTTTTCAATTTTCGACGAATTTCATTAAATTTGGTACACAAACATAACATTTGTCAATTATAATTTTGAGAACAGGAGTAAGAGAAAGTTGTGTGAGTGTTTCACACCAGATTTTTTTTTTTTTTCTCTTTTACGATCTCCTTTTAATATTGGCACTTTTGATAGAATTTAATAGCACTTAATATTGTTTAGATGGTGAAATTATAATTAAATTGAAATGATAATATTGAATATAACAAGGAAAATCAATTATCTGGAAAAAATCATAAAATATAAGTGACAGATAGATAGTGTTTGGTAGAGAATCGTTAAGAGACGTTCCTAAGAAAACTATGAACAAACATTTAAGTTTTTGAAAAAAAAAAAACGAAAAATCATATAAGCTTTTTCAGAAAATTTGCGGTTTCTGTTAAACGATTTTCTCCAAAGCCGTATTTCTTGTAACACATAACACACTTATTGTAACTAAATATTATGTAGGCGGTGCTTTAGCACCTTGTACTCAAGTGGCACTTCAGAGGAAAGTTTAATAATGCAGCTTCCACAAAACCTTTCAGAAATAAATGTTCCTGGTGTAAAATTTTTAAATAAA
>JAAEAF010009421.1:0-25586 GCA_011037195.1 Triatoma infestans
TATCCATATATCTTGGGACACCCTGTATATATAAAGGTGTATGTTAGCCTATTATATTCGTTAATAGCATAGTAGTTTGTATTTGCCGGAAAAAATTGATATTAGATCGTTACTAGGGAACGTAAGAGTTATAAAGAATTAGGAAGTTTCCGAGAAAAATTCGTTATCCATATATCTTGGGACACCCTGTATATATAAAGGTGTATGTTAGCCTATTATATTCGTTAATAGCATAGTAGTTTGTATTTGCCGGAAAAAATTGATATTAGATCGTTACTAGGGAACGTAAGAGTTATAAAGAATTAGGAAGTTTCCGAGAAAAATTCGTTATCCATATATCTTGGGACACCCTGTATATATAAAGGTGTATGTTAGCCTATTATATTCGTTAATAGCATAGTAGTTTGTATTTGCCGGAAAAAATTGATATTAGATCGTTACTAGGGAACGTAAGAGTTATAAAGAATTAGGAGAATCTATAAATTTAAACTGTCGTAACTTGTTTTGCTGGTGGTATACAGAAAGGTCCGCCACTTTATGTAGTCAGCCACATTGAGGTAAGCTTTATATGTTATGTATTGTAATATATATATTTAATAATGCCAATTTTTTTTGTTTATTCAGATAAGATTTTTCTTTTTTTGTAAAAATATCTCTTCTTGCTTATTTCAGGTGATTTTGGGATAGGCAAAGTTCAGGAGTGTGTGAAACGGGAGTGTTTTTTTAGAGATGATTCATTTTAAAGAAAAAAAAAAAAAATATATGATTCGGATATTCAAAATTCTTCAGTAAAGAAAAGCGTTAATTTTCGCATTATATTTTTAAAGCTGTGTCAAGTGTTAAATGAACAAGAAAACATCTGTGTAAGGATTTCCAGACAACAATATGGCGGCTCATCGATGGATATGTAACTGCAACATATTGTTTCATATCCCAGCTACAGCAATAAAGATAGCCTGGGGAATTATAGTGGCCCATATTTATGTGGTTTACATATGGTGGCATTCTCCAGTACCATGCAATACAGTGTATAAAAAAAGTTTACTTAGCTTTTTTTCCAAATATGAGAAAGCATTAACTCATTAATGCATGAAATTGATACATTTTTTTTTTTAATGGAATTGTAATTATTTAATAAAACATATATATGGCCACTATTAATATCCTTCTTCGGAGTCCAAGTAGAGCAGACTCAGTGAGTGAGTTTTTTTTTTGGCATGTTTATTATTAAAATATTGTTATGTAGTTTCATGTCTAATACCATATTTTAGCAGAAGTGAAAAGTTATTATAAGAAATGCACATGATTTTGGGCTGTAATTTTCCTTGATTGTTTGCAATCCGGGAATTTCTTGCTGCCTGTTATAAAGAATATGATCCTTCTTGAAACCAGTGTGCATGAAAAAAATTCCATTGGAATAGAAATACATAGTAAGTTTATCTACTGTTTATTAAACTGTGTTAAGTGTCAAACTAAGAAATCAGGTTTTCCAGCGTTCAAACTGGTCATGGATATGGACATGTAAATACAAGAGATTTGTTACTTATCCCATCCTACAACATTAAAGATCAGCCTGGAGAATTCATGAGATAAAATATATAGGTATGATAAATATGAGATAAATATGTTTGAAGTAGGAAAACTTGAAAGACATAATTTTCTTATTGGAATGAGGAATTTACGCTTTAAATATAGTTTTCCTCATTTCTTGATCGTCCTCACGCGTTGGTCTAGTGGCCAGCGCACTCACCTTTCGTGCGAGAATTCAGTGATGGATTTCCGTGAGGGCAGTCAGTGTGTTGATCCAGCATCGTGGTGAAAAGTGGGCTAAACGGCGTGGGAACTCGGCGTCTTACCACACAGCCTCGCTATTCAAATCCCGTCTGGCAAGCCTTGGCTGAAAGCGCCATAAGGTTTCATATCTTGAGGATAATAACAACAAAAAAATAAACTTGGTGGGAAACTCACACACAATTTTCTTACTGCAGTTAATAAAGTCGTAGATGCAGATGTAGATTGTTGTAGGGGATTATTGCACTGCGACCTGAAAGATCTATTGCGTACCTCCCCCGGAGCCTTCTCAGTGCACTGCTGGCCTCCAAGCAGTGTTCTCTCGTTACAGCCACCGCTGTAACGTTCCCTCGAAATACCGCTAAAATTACCTTTTCGACTAGGAAGCCGGCAGTGCACTGAGAAGGCTCCGAACTTTGGGTTAACTATATGCCCCCCCCCAAGGGCTTTATTAATATCCTAAGGCTATTATTATTATTATTATTTTTTTTTTTTTAATTTAAGGCGAGTCAACATCTATCATTGGCACCCGGAGTTTCTCCGTCCGGACAGTCTTTCTTCGTCACAGACAACCCTGTCCATCACCGGACAGTGAGGTGTAGAGGTCCTAGGAAGAGAAATTAAGGGTAGCATGATGGATCGAACCCGGGACCTCCGCGTTGCTAGACCAGCGTGCTACCACTGACTAATCCCTTCCTTCTCCTTTGGCTTACGCCAATTAACTAGAGACTAAGACCGTAGTTTGTGTGCTGTGTTTGTCCTTGTCTGTAAAATGTAGAGAGTATGTAGTTTAAGTGTATTGTGAACTGTTCTGACGAAGTGCATGGAGTACTGAGCTGTGTAACCCGTGGGGTCGTTACTCCCCAAGTAACTGCATGCAACAGATACCCCTCGCGGACATAATACAGTTATATTAACAATGACATATTTTCTTTAACTTTCTAATATTACTCAGTTGTCCTAATTATATATAGAGGAGGTGGAAGAGGACAAATATCTAGCCAAACAGGTAGCTGCAGGATGTGATTACATTGCAGTCCAGAAGAAAGCGCTAAATGACATTGAGCCCATCCTAGATAACATTTGAAATTTAATGACATTAATCCCAACCTTTTGTCTAAAATCATTTTTTTTGGTACAAATGAAAGTGATATAGTTTTATATCCGTGCTCAGCATTTTCCAAGTTTAAAACAGATTCAAAATGAAGTGCAAAAACCTCATAAACCTATAGTTGTAATTCGATGAACACATTCTCTTCAAGGTTGGAATTTTATCACTGCTTCTATTGTGTTTTAATTTTATATAGAACTGTAGAACTGTACACTGTAATGATATGGTACTTTATTATTATCATTCGGGTGCCTAATGGCGTGGGACCTACGTGGCTTTTATCCCCCCCGATACCCCCCATGTATAATCCCCCCCGGTAGCTTACCGGTTAATCTGCAATACCACAAGATATCCCTAAACTCCAACTCGCCCAGGCAATCCTGCGAGAGTGGAACCCTCACAAATACGCGAAACTTAGTTCCAGCGAAACGTGGAACTGACATAGGTAGTGGTACACCGTTTCCCTAACTCCGTCGTCGCAGTTCTGACGAACGGGACTAGACGTCCTCCCTATGTTAAACAAGTGACTGGAGGACTACTCCTCATTAATTACAGATCTTGCTCGAACTGGCCTCCACCATTAGATATGTATTTCTTTGGTCAGGAAAAAGCATGTGTATGCATCTCTAATGGTGGAGGCCAGTTCGAGCAAGATCTGTAGATAATGAGGAGTAACATTTATAATAAAATAATACTTTTCTTCTTAGTCAATCAAAAAATCGTTATAATATCATTTTGAAATTTCTTATAGGAATCATGTTATCATTCATAACTTGTAAAATATAGCTCAAAGAAAAAAACTGTTCAAGTAAATTTTTCTTACAAAAAATAGAGAAATCTATTTCTTAAATAAAAACCACACCTCCCTATTTGAAAAAATGAAGTTGGTGCCTGTATCTCGCTTCTCGAAGCACCAAATTAAATTTGGATTTCTAACAAAAAAACTACGGGGACACGTATTTTTTAGTTTTTTCCTAGCTATCTTAGTTTCCGAGAAAAAGTCGTTATCTATAATACCTTGGGACACCCTGTATAATTAACAAACAATTTAATATTAGTACACAATTTAGGATAATACGTTTATCCAAACTAGTTGTTGGCTTGGAACAGTAAAAATATAAATAAATAAATTTATTAGGAAAAATTATGTTATTAACAAAGTTTAAATTAATAATTCCTAATATAAATATGGAAATTAATAAAATTGTTTTATTAGGAAATGATGCCACTCATACCATCTAGTGGGCATCGCGCACAATAACATTCAACGGCCTCCAAATATTGATATTCTAGTTTTACTACTTACCGATAGAGTACAAATATGGTACAAAAGTCATTACAAATAGTGTGTGATTTGTACAAATTAAATTAGAAATAAATTTAACGAAGTTATTAAAATAAAAAAATAAGTAAAATAGTTTTGAAGATTTAAACGTATTTTTACTTTCTCCTACTCCTAATAAGAGGAAGTATTGTAATCCAGCCAAATTTTCGATATAGAGTTTTCACCGGAAATATCTGTTTTGAGGTACCCTGAGTCTAAAAAAAGAGGTTTTTAGAAAATGGTCTGTTAGTATATTTGAACAGTATAGCTCAAAAACGAAAAATCGCAGAAAGTTCAAACTTGATATTCCGTTTAGGTATCACCATTGGATCTGGATCCGGCTTTAGGTTATCTGTCAAAATTCCTCAACCGGAAGTACCTCTTTGCTGAATGTATTCTTCATTTTTTTTGCGTTTTTCTCAAAAATGGCTGCAACGATTTTCTTCAAACTTGATATATTAACTACATATACAAAAATCTTCAACTTTTATTTAAAACATTTCTCTGGGAAAATTCATTTAAGGGCACTTTGGGGGAGGTTAAGTTTTCCTCTAAAGTGATATACAATTTCCTTCAGTTTAATATACAATTCTGTCATCTAATAATATTAATTAGAATTAAATGTGTTATTGAAATTCCGAGTTTGAATTAAAATCGGATGACCGGAAGTGCGTTTTTGTGACTACATAGTTGTTATATAATACTATCATTCAAACAAAATTGGAAATAAATAGATGGACAAAATTGCGAGCTTTAAGAAAATTAGTAAACCGGAAGTGTGCTTTTACTGAACAGTTTTTTTCACTTTTCGAAGAATTTCGACGAATTTCATTACATGTCGTATACTAATTATAAAATTTTTTCAATTACAATTTTGATAAACTGGAGTAAGTGAATGTTGTGTGAGTGATTCACACCAGATTTTTTCATATTGTAATTTTGTCAAATTTTCAAAATTTGCGTTTTCACCGGAAATACATGCCTTGTAAGATGTTGCCCTATGTTAAAAAAAAAGGGTATGATCTGTATGTGTGGTGTGTTTGTGTGTATGTATGCGTGAACAAAATATCACAAAAACAAAAAAATCGCAAGGAGCTCAAACTTTTGTTTTCTTCAAAAATCAATCAACCGGAAATTAGACTTTATTGAATGTATTTTTTCAGTTTTTCGCGATCTTCTCCAAAACATCTCCGACAAACTTTGCATACTGCCTTCTACACACATAAATGCGTATCAACTTTTTTTATCTTAAATAATTATCCTGGGAAAATTGATTTTTTTTGGAGGGGTTTAGCCCGTTAATTATTTTTCGAAAGTATCACTTCCGTAGAATGTATGGTTCTACTTCCGGTATAATATAAATATACATTAGAATCAATGAACCGGAAGTGGAACTTTGTAGAATAGATTCTGAGTTTTTGAAAATGAATTTTTGGAATTTACTTGATAACATCCATAGCGATATTCTTTAAATTTACTGCACTAAATGCACAGATATAAACGTATCACTTTTATTAGAAAAATTATTCCTAAAAATAAAAAATAAATAAATAAAAAAATCTTGGGGAGTTTTTTACGGAATTTTAAATTTCAAATTCTATTTGGTTTTAATGTTACTGTCCCAGTCTAGTGGACAACAATGTAATCACACTTATACACCTGCCTGGGTAGGTACCTGTTTCCCCCACCATCTCTATATTTATGTTACGGAAAATGAGTCTAATTGGAAATTTAAAGAAAATTAATCAGTTTATATACAAGTTATTAACGGCAATAAGACAAAGTCGTTAAAGCAGTTTGAATGTTTGAAATCAGATTTTTTTTTTTTTTTGTTAATTTGGCTGCACTGCGCTTTTGTCATACATGATACCTACCTATTTATATTAAATAGAGCTTAGACGTTCTAAATATAGCCAATTCTAACGCTGAAAATAAAAATATTGTTAAATAGTCTCTCTCTCTCTCTCTACATATAACTATATTTATATAGATATATATATATTTATACACGTGTTAAAATCGTCTTAGGCCTGTAACAAATTATTTAAATATTTAAAATAGGCCTTCAAGTTACAATGAATTATCTTAGAACCACTGTTGTGGGAGTGCTCACTTATTAAATACAAAAGACAACGCTAATAACATTCAACAAACCCTATTTTAAGATTTAAAATTTAATGTCACGATATTTTAAAACCTGCAAAAAATTAATTTAGTAAAAAAAAATATTTAACTAAAAGCCTAATAATTTTATTTATGCATTCGAAAGTTCGTCGAAAAGTGAAAAAAAAAAATCAGTAAAAACACACTTCCGGTTTAGTAACTTTCTTGAAACTCTAAATTTTGGCAATCTATTTATTTCTAATAAATTTTGTCTAAAATGTAGATGGTAGAATTGTATAATGATCAACTAAGATAGAACTTCAGATTAAAACAAACCCCACCCCTTTCCCCCAAACGCCCCCTTAAATGACTTTAACCAAGAGAAATGTTTCGGATAAAAGTTGTAGCTCTTTATATGTGTAGTTCACGTGCTGAATTTAAAGAAAATCGAGCCTTGTTTGCGAAAATATCAGAAAACTGAAAAATACATTTCAGTAAAAACGCACTTGCGGTCATCCGGACTTTTTTCAGACTCGGAATTTCAACAATACATTTAATTCTAATTAGTATTATTCAAATTACAGAATTGTATAATAAATTAAAATAGCACTCTAAAGGAAAACCTAACCCCTATCTCCCCCCAAATTGCCCTTACAATGAATTTTCCCAGAGTAATGTTTTAAATAAAAGTTGTAGAGTTTTGTATGTGCAGTTGATGGTTAGACCACGCTTAAAGAAAATCGTGGGGGGCTATTTTTGAGAAACTCGCAACAAAGTGAAAAAACTATTCAGTAAAGTGGTACTTCCGGTTAAGGAATTTTGACCAGATGAACTGTCGGATTCCATGGCGATACCTAAACGGAATATCAAGTTTGAACTTTCAACGATTTTTCGTTTTTGTGCTATGCTGTTCACACACACACACACACAGACCATTTTCTGAAAACCACTTTTTTAGACTCAAGGGACCTCAAAACGATATTTCCGGTGAAAACTCGTTAACAAAAGTTTGACACGATTGCAATACTTCCTCTTACTAGTACTAAGCGGAAGTAAAAATCTGGTGTAAAACCATTACATAACCATTAATTTAAACTTAACTTGCAGGTCCCCCCCCAAAACCCCTAAAATCTGATTTTCCGGAAAAATGTTTCGCGTCTATGTGATGACACATTGTTAATGCAGTTAATGCAGCCAGGTTTAAAGAAATTCGTTGTAGCAGTTTTTGAGGAAATTAAAGAAAAAGAGTATAATTCTTTATAATACATACACTTGAATTAACTAATTTTTTCCGAAACCTTTGTGTCACTAGCGGTTATAGTACTTTAACAGTGTATTAAGTTTGAAGTTACTGCGTCTTTCGTTTTTTTTTTTTTTGAAGGTTCATTCTTACTCTCCCTTCTCTCTCCTCACACACACACACACACACACATATATATATATATACTTACTATACGGTACAACAGTCCTTAAAGTAGGACCTGGACCTCCTCAATAAGTTTTCCCCATTCTCTCACTCCATCCTCCATCCTCTCTCACGCCAATAAGGCGCCATCCTCTCACTCCACGGAGGTCTTCCTCCATGTCATCGAACCATCTAAGTCGAAGGCGCCCTCGATTTCTTGTGCCTTCTGGTTTCCCAATTAAAAATTTTCCAGGTAATCTCCCCTCAGGCATCCTTTCCACATGCCCCAACCATTTCAACCTCCCTTTCTTTATTTGGGCGACTATATCCGGCTCTCCAAACAAGTACCTCAGTTCTTTATTTTTTCTTATTTTCCAATCGCCATTCACGCACTTCGGGCCAAACACCCTTCTAAATATTTTTCTCTTCCAGACACCGAGGATCCTTATGCTCTCTTTACTGAGCACCCACGTTTCGCTGGCATAAGTGACGATGGGTCTGCTAATAGTTTTATAGGTAATTATTTTAGTCTTGCGGGATAAATCCTTGAACTGCAGAACCTTCTGATCCGCGAACAGGCATCTATTTCCTGCCGATACTCTCGCCTTGATTTCTGCGGTGATATCGTTATTGTTAGTTATTGTTATTGTATTTAAAATCGCTGCACATATATATATAATTCACATATATCAAGATGTCCGCGTTTGTGTCTCATGAATAAGCGGCCATTCAGGACTGAGAAAGCTAACCGTTTAGCAAAGAAGTAGCTACTGATGAACATTTGCATGAAGTGTGAACCAAAATTCATTGAACATTTTTAAAAAGAAAATTAGGAGAAGAAAGCTTCTTGGAATGGAAGAGAACATGGCAAGATACAAAAAGACTGTAAGAAAGAAGTATTTTCCGGATGTTAAATGGAGATTGAAAGTCACTCTTCGGGGAAGCTTTAAACAAACTCAAAAATTATCAGGACATGGTCATATCATATCATACCTCAAGTGGTTTCATGTCATTCAGAATTGGTCATGCCCTTGCGACGATATTAGCGACAATTTAGTAGACGGACGATTTTCTTTATCCTTGTAAAGTCTTTCAAATCACAAAGTGTTCAGCTTATAAGGAAAGTCACTTCTTGGCATGGTTTGGTCTTCCAAACTTCCTTTCACAAATGATTTATTTTCAGAATTTTTAAAATTTATTGAAAAAATTTACTTTGACAATTTATGATTAAAAACAAAATTATGTCATATTATATAATATAAAGTTTATTTTTGTGTTTAATAATAATAATAATAATAATAGTGACATATTAACGTATAAGTGGAAAAGCAAACATGTTAGTAATATATTACTTAATGGAGCATGTAAAAAGAAATTCTCCTTTTAGAGGGTTACTATTGGAAAAAAAGAAGCATATATTCAATGTGTGTGTGTGTGTGTGTGTGTATACTCGAAACATATATTTCCGGTGAAATCAAATTTCGAAAATTTGACACGAACGCAGTAGGTGGTGGGGGGGGTATTCTCTTGCATCACTAAGAGAACGTGATAATTCAAAAGAATCATCAAGATTAACAAAATTTGATAAATTTGGTTCATTTTAAGTGAATTTAAGTCAGAAATCAATGAGATTTTCTTTATAAAATTTTCGAAACTCAGCTTTCAACAAAAATTCATATTTTGAATTTTTAGCAAATGAGTTTACATGGATATATATGCATGTATATATGCTGTATGTATTTATATTTGTACTGTATGAAATCTATATATTTCAATGGGGGGAAGCCCAACCTTCAAATTCAATTTATTGTTCGACGAGGGAATGATTGTGTAGGTTTGTGGGCTTTTAAATTAGTATTAGAATTTATTAATTTAGTGTTATTATTATATTTAAATTAGGTTCTTACGCTTATTAAGTAGGTGAATGTAGGTAGGATTGAATGTAATTTATATTTATTTGGAATATGAATGTTAGCTAGTAAATTTTTATTTTTAGTGCTTAGGATTTTGTACCTTCCAGGAATATCGAGTACTAGGAGGTTAGGGTCTGGTGGGCCAGTAAGAATTATAAACTCAATTTTTCTTTTCAGTGTTTATGTTGTTTTCTCGAGGTTTATCACTTTGGTAAGGAAACTATTCGGCCTACGGGTTTGAGACATTGTAGAGGCCGGTTTGATGAGTGTTCAGTGCAGCATATTTGGGCGGGTATGAGCACGAGCTCCGGGACCTCCCATACTATACGTTAACCATTTGTTAACCCAACGTTCGGAGCCTTCTCAGAGCAGTGCCGGCTTCCGAGTGGAAAAGGTAATTTAGCGGTATTCCGAGGAAGTATGTGAATTAACCTTAATTCTAATCCGAGGGCTGACATAGGCGCAACAAATATAGATACATACAGGTATTGCTTATCCGTAAGAAACTGTGGTGCCACGATAGCTGATATTAGAGGCTGAGCGGACCGCAAAGCTGAGGCATATTGTGGTATTGGGTTGGATTCCCGATTTCTGACTGGAAGTTGGACGAGAAGTCCGCCTGTAAAAATAGGCATTATTTATTCTATAAGAAACCAAACACATATAATCACGCCACTTATATGCGATAGCTAAGAGGCCTATTCAATGTTTAATAAAATTTCTAAGTTTGAAGACAATGTGGCAATTACAACAAGAGAAAGTCTCGTGAATCGTTCACATCAGATTTTTTTTCCTTTAAATATCTATATAACGCATAAAATATGTTTGAAACTCTAATAAACACCTAATTATGAAAAATAATAAACAAAATTAATTAAATTCCCAAACAATAAAACAATTTAAAATTTAGTGGTCTTGCTATGTGTAGAAATTTCAAACAAAACATTCCAATAGGATTTGTGATTGTATCAAATGAAAATTATAGGATAGAAAATATAGCCGATTTCCCAAAGGTATGCTGACTGTTTGGTTATTGGATTTTCCAGTTAATACCTTTATCCTCTATCTCCTTTAGTTTATTACTGAGCGGGTTTGAAGGAATATGTGAGTTTAGTGGGATGAATTACCCATTCCTAAACCGCGGTTTACCCTTGGACATATATGTGATATGGTTATGGATAAATAATTGGGTCACATTGAAATCAATAAACATACGACAGTCTAACCTCTAATTAATTTGAGAAAAGTGAAAAATTTAAAAAATCTGGATTTATAGTTTTTAGTGTCCTCACACCAGATTTTTTTTTCTTTTCTTTTTTTTTTTTAGTTCTTTATGAGGAAGTATTGCGATAGTGTTAAATTTCGAAATTGCATTTTAACCGGAAATATATGTCTTGAGTTCCCCTATTATATAAAGACAAAAAGGTATTTAAAGAATGGTGTATATGTATTTTTTTTTTTTTTAATTATTATTAAATGAAATCTACATGTCTCATCAATCGATATTACATGTAATATAATTAGCTATTAACAAGTCAAAGATAAATTAAAAGAATGAGACAATAAACAAAATAAAAGAAACAAAACTAGAGAAATTAATGTACATAATTAAAACAGAAATGGAACTGTTTCAGGAAACAGAAAATCAGACAAAAGAAAATACAAAAGTTTAACAGGCGAGGACTAAAATATTTAACACTTTATTTATTTATTTTTATTTAACACTTTTAATTTATTGATTGCTTTGTGGGTAAAAGTTTCGAAGCTGTCAATGTTCTGTTCCCTAATTAATTCAAACTCTGGGAGTGGCCAGCTGCATCCCTTCAAGACAATAGATTCTATCAGTTTGGATCTCTCTGCTTCATGTAGTGGACAATCGTGTAGTATGTGATGAAAATCTTGTATTTTATATGGTGAACAGGGACAAAATGGATTGACTTTTAAATGAAATCTATTGAGGTAGCAGTTAGACGGACTATGATTTGACAGAAATGCAGTAAGTGAATTGATGATGTTGATAAAACTATACTTAACCCTGTGTTTAACTGAAGGGAAAAATCTATAAGTATGCCTTCCTTTAGTTGAATGCTGCCAAAATGTATCCCATTCATTAAGAGATTCTTCCAAAGCTTTAGTTTTCAGGTAGGAATATGGAATTCTATGGTAACTTATATCTAAGTCTTGATCCATCGACACTTGTAGCTAATAAATCAGCCTACTCATTTCCTGCCAAGCCATGATGTGCCTTGACCTTGGAAAATATTACCTTAACTCCTAAATCTCATAAATATTGCTTTTGTAATTAAACGTGCTCTATGTGTTTGTTAAATTTTTTATACGAACTATAATAGGGAGACATATTACTTTTATTAGAAACTTGTTTTCGAGCAATTTCATTTAAAGGGGGTTTCGGATTGGGGATAAAGTAAAGATAGAATATGTATATGTATATGTGTATGTATATGTATATAAAGTAAAGATAAGAAGTGTATGCTCAAACTTGATTGTTCCGTTTATTAGACCTTCCCCCGTTAGACCAATGTTTTGGAGTGTAAATCCGTCAACCGTAAGTGCGTCTGTACTGAATGATTCTCCAGCCCCACTTTTTCGAAATTTTCTTGAAAATGACTGCTAAAATTTTAAACAATCTTTTAATTTAGGTGCAATTGACGGTTTTAATCATTTCTATAATATTAAGAATGATAAAACTAGTGCTAATTATTTTCGAGGTTTGAAGAGAATCTGTTAACCGGAAGTGTGATTTATTTAATTATTATATTTAAAATATTTTGGAACCAACTATGCTAATGAACATTAAACCCCATTACAACAAACATGTGAAAAAATTCGCTGAGGTTCGCTATTCTTGAAAGCAATTACGGCTAAAATCAGTTTTACTAGAAAAATGTTTCCAATAAAAATGATAGGCCTGTGAATGACAAACTTGACTGTATTGAATGATTTTCTCTGGCTGTAAATTACAAACTTTCTTCAGACATGGAGTTTCTTATTAAACGCTTCGTTCTCTTTAGAATTTCCAAATATATATAGGTTAAGTGGTGGGGAATATACTACTTGTTAGTTTATAAGGTATACCAGAAAGGTAACCACACTTTATGGCAGCGCCCTCAACATCCTCCAGCTAAACAGTGAACGTCCAATTCACACAAACTCTTCAGAACCCCTAAAAATAACTTTTTCCAGATATATGTTTCAAATAAATTTGTAACATGTCCATATATGTGATTAACATTCCAGGTTTAAAGAAAAGTCGTAAAGCCTTTTCAAGAAAATTCCAAGAAAACCTTTCTGTAAATTTTCACTTGTGGTTAACTGTTTTTTTTTTCTTCAAACTTAAATCATATTAATTAGTACTTAAATATGTTGCCAAAATTCTGAGTTTGAAAAACATCTCGGTTGGAAGTGCGTATTTACTGAACAGCTTCAGTTTTCAGCGACCTCCCCCGTAACCACCTATGGATTTCATTAAATTTGTTATTAAATTAAAATTGAGCCTTTGGCACAAGAGCCCATGAAAGAACCAAGGCTTGGTATTTGACGATTTTTATTGGAGGACGTGAGGAAAGTAAACTGCGATTCCCTCGCCGGTTAGTTCCACTACGAACTCTAGCAACCCACTTCACGGTATGTTGGGTCAACACGTCTTCATCTCACGGGAATTGGACCTTAAATTGATTGAAACTCGTGAGGATATTAAATTTGTTACACTAACTATAAATCGGAGACATATCACTTTTATTTGAAATTTTTTTGTAAAATTTATATTGGCATTTTAGGACAACAGCCTGTTGATCCAGACTTCCCAGAAATCCCTAAAATAACTTTTCCCCCCCCAAAAATGTTTTCAATTTGTGGTTAATGTTTGAGAGAATTCCAAAACATACTGAACACTATTCCATAAAATAGCACTTCTGATTAATCGATTTTCTCCAAATTCGGAATTGCACAATGGTTTCAATATATCTTAATATTATGTCAAGTTTGTTTCACATCAAATAGTCTCAAGTTTGGTGAGGGACAGTCTAACTGCTCTGATACTCGCTTGGGCGCCGAGCGGGGTTTCTGGGCGATGAAATGCCATAGCGAGGGAGGGTTCGAAGGATACTGTTATAGGCTCCGAATCCTTCTGAGGATTTTTCAGGAGTCTAATTCAAACTTCTAGCAAAGGCTGGATAGAAGAATCGTCTGCAATGCTGAGAGAGAACACCAAATCAGAGGCAGACCAAACGCTTCATTAAGAGATACTTGCCTAAATTTACTAGGGACCTACTGAGCCAAAGCCGCTAAGGATAATAATGGGTCTATTAAGATGGCATTGTAGGCTGAATAGGCACATGTTCTTGCAGATTCGTTATGTCGATTCGCTAGGGTCGAGGAAGAAATCCGGTATACATCCTTTATGAGTGTGCCGGCCTATCGGCCGGCCAAGCTTTTTTGAACTGGGGATAAGCATTCCGAAGCCACGAGCTTCATGACGGAGCCACACTCAGTTTTCTAGACCTGAATAAAAGGGCGATGTTGAGGGATATGCTATAATTTTAGGGTATACATAATAGACCTCTTACTGTAGGTCGCAGTGGAATGAGGCCCGCCCGCCTTCCCTTCTGTCAATCTAATCTAATCTATGTAAATATTCTCACATAATATATTGCATTGTACTGAAGTTGCACTTTGCAGGAGAGCATATACTTTCCAACTCACCCAGAATCCTTTAAAAAACTATTTTACCTCGAGAAGCTTTCTGATGAAAAAGAAATACCTTTGCGTGTTTGTAGTTAGTATGCAAAGTTTCTGGTAATTCGTTGACGCTTTATTTTCGCAAATATTTGAAAAACTGAAAGGAACTGATAAATTTGTACTTCCGATATATCACTATTTAGCTTCCGGCCGTTGTTTTTCTTTTTCTGCAATATTGTGATAGTTCGTACGCACACAACATTAAACGGACCCTGATTATCCGCAAAATAAAACAAACATTTAATGTGAAACACTCAAATAACTTTCTCCAACTACAATTTCCAAAGTTTTAATTGACAGATTTTTTCAAACGTATAATTTCTACTAAAAATTAATTTCGTTTCATGTTACGTCATTGGGAGAGAATTTTAAACATAATAAACTGAAACATGAAAAGACTTTTTTGGAAGAACCACTATGAAATCTTCCACTTCCCCTCAAAAACATCCCTTAATTAACATTCTCGGTAAAACGTTTCAAACAAAATGTATCTTGATATATATAGTTAGCTCGATACACCACTCGACAGCTAATCAAACTCAACTGGTTCTCTCAGCTAAATAATATCTTGTCTAGTTTAACGATCAGTCTGTTTTGCTGGAAAATGATCCAGATAAATTTAAAAGAGGAATTGTCAAAACCTTGAATCTGCTTAATGAATACCTGAAAACCAAAGATGTTGAATCATTTAATAACGGAAATTACAGCCCCTATTATAACCAGTTTTTTTATCCCAAGTACTACACAAATAGTTATATAAACTTAAATTTCCATTTTTATATCCTAAAGATCTTTTGTCAGTTACGTTTGTCTGGTAAATATCAAATTAAAATAACTTTCAATAGCTTAACGTATATTAACAAGGCCCAAGAAATATGTACACTATGTAATTTATATGTTTTGGAAACGCTACATCATGTTGTTGTAACATGTCAATTGTACTCGGCAATACGAGATCACTACATACCTTTTGTTAAAGATATGCCTCTCGAACAGTTCCTATCTGTATTTAACTTATGTGATTATAATCAAATAAAACAGCTAGCGCTGTTTGTCATAAACTGCCTTAAAGCACGATCGTTTGTATTAAGTGAATAATTTATTTTTAAATCTTATATCCTAGACTGCCCCACTGCAATGTAAACAAGTTAATACATTTACAGTTGTTCAAAACAGGTATGCACTTGCAACTCTTTGCAAAATTTGTCCTGATTTACAATGGATGCGAATAAAATACTTATTTGACAAAACAAAATAATTTTTGTATTATTATTATTTTTGTATCTCACTTTTATTCAGGAAATAACATTTTGCTTTGTATTTACTTTCACATGTGAGAGAGAATCTTATTTTATTTTATTTTTTTTGGCTTCTTTTGAATTTATGTTATTTTTATATCCATGCATAAGTATCTTTTGTCTGGTCTGTATATTATATTAAGTTATAGCCAACGCCATTTGTATTTGTATGGGGTATTTCCCCAAAGGCAAATTAAAATAAATAATAATGTATAGTTAGATTACAAAGTTTAATGAAAACCGATTTGTTTCTATATCACTTTTTATATAAGTGTATGGTACTGCCACCTATATAATATTAATATATAATAGAAATAATGTTAGAATCCCAAATTTTAAAGAAAATCGGTTAACCAATTTTGCAGATTATGTTTTTGCCTTTTTTTGGCATTTTTTTTATTTGAAAAAATTATAATCTAACCATATAATCTTTCTTTGAACTTGGGGAATGCTGAATGAAGAAATGAATCATTTTTATTTGTGACAATTTTTTCATAGACAAATTTATTTAAGGGAATCTTCTTTGGGAATTTTTTGATTAAAGTTCAAATATTATGTGATGTTATTGGCAGTATATTGTAATAGCACTTCTTCTACCTGCCTGGGTAGAGTTACTTGTCCCCTCTGCCTCTTCATTTATTGCTAAAATAAATAAGTAAAATTGGAAATGTAAAAAGAAATTGTAATTTTATACATAATTGTGTAAAAGCAGTGAGAGGTAAGTCTTGTGAGTTTTTCAAAAAACAGATTTTTTCGAAACTTTTTCACGATAATAATATTCTTCCCCTTATGGGAAGTGAAAAAAAGAAAAGTTAATGTTCTATAAAAGAAATTAAAAATAAATTCAATATAAAAAATAGCTTTTTTTTTCCGAATTATATTTAAACAAAAAAACAAAAAAATTTTTTTTTGTTGTCCCACTAATTCGCCGTTCTTTTTACCTGTTGCTCTACTGAGACACAAACTTATAGCTCAATATATTGTTGAGTGTGTATGTGCGGGGTGGGGGCAGGAGGGAGTATCAATGGATGACGACGGTCCATATTCTGCAGCTTCAGTCACTGTTCAGCCTACACAGCTGGAGGTGGTCCCCGACGTCTTGTTTAAAGTTTTCGTAAGTAATATTATTTGAAAACCAAAAAAATTATTATTATTTTAATAATAATAAATATTTATATAGATTTCTATGCATATTAAAAAAAATAAAAATTATGAATTTTACTAATATTTATTGTTCGACAGAAAGTTTTTAATTTTAAATAGAGAGATGGGAAATTTTCTCTTGGGTTTTTCCACACCTGTTTTTTAGAAAAATTAATCTAAAGTTTATTAAAAATTAAAAATAATCAGATAAAAATATTATTCTCTTAGAACAAATAGTTAGGTACTTAAATATTTTTAACTTAATATTTTTAATATAAGTAAAATAAAAGCAGTTATTTTAATAAATAAACATGACAAAAATATAAAAAATAACAAAAATAAAACATAGACCAAAAAAATAAATGCTGAAGCAATAAATTTTCAGCAAAAACTGAAAATTGAATTGAAATTCATGAATTTTTATCATATATCGTATTATTTTCTTATCGAACTGATAAATCCAGAGCTCGGCATCCGAATATTTCCTTATTTTTTTTAAATCCACATTTAAAAAAAAAAAAAAAACAGAAAAAAATTAATTAATTTTTGTTTGTGGAAGAAATTGTTTCATATAAACGTGACAAATCTCTTTATACGTGTTATTATTGTATACAAATTTTAATGGGCGACCTAGATAGCGCGATGATAGTTGTTGGAATTGACATGAATTAAGGCGTAGACCGGTCAAGTTGAGGTGTATTGCGCGGGACAATATTCGATCGTTTACCCTGCCCCTTGAATTTCTTTTTATGTCTTAATTAATTTGAGAGATTTGTATTTAAGTATGTATGTTATCTTCGTCTTCGTTTACGGCGATAATTGGATATAAAACCTAACTAAAAAAAAAAATAAATAAATAAATAAAAATAAAATTGATTACTTTTTTTAAAAACCAAAATTAAAAAAAAAAAAAATACATTTTGAGTGATTAAGAGAAATTCTGCACATTCCAAATATACTGTTTAAAAAGTCACATATACACGCACAAACAGATATAAATCTTCAATTTGAAATTTAAGAATCCACAAAATATATATTTGGCGATGTGAATTAAATGTCCAGCCACAACTTCTGAATCATTTAGACGGACAATTACAATATATAAGTTAGCTATTAACTTTTATTTTTTTATTTTTTTTGCTTTCTATTACTACTAGAAGAGGAAGTAATTACGACCGTGACAAATTTCTACAGTTGAGTATTCACCGGAAATACTTGTTTTTAAGGTCACTGGAGTATCGAAACAAATTTTTTTTAGCGAATGTTCTGTTTGTGTGTAAGGAAAGATCGTAATAATTAAACTGTTTATTCCGTTCGTATTCGGGAACCACCGATACATTTGATATGAAGCTATCATTGAGAAATTATAAACCGGAAGTGCGATTTTTCATCAGGTTTCCTGTAAAGTAACGTTTTAATACAATGTCTTGTTGTGCCACTTATATATAATAATACATATATTAGAAACATTGCTAGAATTTCAAATTTTAAAGAATATCGATTAACCGGAAGTGCGTTTTTACAGAATTGGTTTTTGAGTATTTTGAAATGTTAATGCACAATTTATAAACATGTCATTTTTATTTTGATAGATTTTTTCCGGAAGAATTATCTTTAGGAGATTCTGAGAAACCTATGTATTATATTTTGGATATGTTGAAATTATTCATGGGAAATAGTTCGATCTTTTATTTACTATAATCACTTCATGTGCTTCCAACCATCGATGCTAGCCAACATGAACCCTATTAATTTCCATAAAGGAGAGTCGTGTGAATGTTTCGCACCAGATTTGTTTTCTTTTAATTATTTTCTTTACGAATTATTTCAGGATTAATTATACACAAATTTACTCTACTTTCTTTTAACACCCCATTCATTCGTCTATGTCTTAGAATAATAAACAAAGTCAGGATGATTTTTGTAAAAAAAAAAAAAAAAAACCTACCCTCCCAGACATAGTGCATTTTCTTGGAATAAATGATAAAAATCATTATCAATATATCTAGTGTGAAACACTCACACGCCCTTCTCTTACTGCTTTGTGAATACAATTATAAAATGACAGATTTTATTTCTTTAAACATCGAATTTTCCGTATTTGTCCTAACCGAAATATAAAGATGGTAGGGGACAAGCATAAATCCAGCCAGGTATTACAAGTGAATAAATTTTACTCCAGAAGAGAGCGCCAGTTGAATTGAAGCAATACCATAAAATTTATCGCCAACAAATTCTTAAAAAAAAAAATGTTACAAATAAAAAAATTGTAGGTGTATATCAGTTTATAGTTAGTGCTCCCAAGTTTTAACGGAAGTCGTTCTAGTTGTTGGGAAATTCCAAACAACTAAAATTAAAAAAATATTAAAATTACATTTTGCAGTTTACGATTAATCGTAAAAATTTAGAATTCCAGCAATGCTTCTAATGTATATTAATATTGTTTATATGGTATTGAAAGGATAACGCTACTATTCCTCCCCTCTACCCACCCCCCGATAAACTCACAAAACATAAATTTTCCCGGAAAAAATGTCTCAAATAAAAGTGATAGATATTTATGTAAGCAGATAGTATATACGAAGTTCAAAGATATTCATTGAAACCATTTTTATAAAAAATATCGTACAAAAAACTGAAAAAATAAAAATTAGTAAAATCGCATTTCCGGTTGATGAATTTGTGGGAAACTTTGCTTTAGATGCAGTAGTAGTATTCCCTAAAGGGAATTTTCTAGTTTTAAACTTCCCTGTAATCTATCGTCTTTTAGGATATTTTGTTCACACACGTTAGCCCGTTAAAAACAATTTCTCGTATTCAGGGAATCTCCAAATATGTACGTTTCCGGTGATAACTTAATTTCGAAAATTTGATAAATCGAATACTTTCTCTTTATGAGATATAAGGGAAAGTAAAAGTGACGTATCCTTATAATATATGTAAATAAATATTAACTTTAAAATTAGTTCCACCTTTATGTTAAAATAACCTGAATTGTATCTTTCCAAGTCTTTATTTTACCCGATTTTTGTATTTTCTTTCTCTATTTATTTGGATTATATTTTGTTTTGTTTTTATTTTTTATTTAGTTTATTACTCTCTCTCTCTCATTCTCACTCGCTCTCTTTCTCTTTCTTTTTCAAATATTTTGATAATTTCTATCTCTTTTTCGAAGCAGAACAGAATTTTTCTTTGTATTTTTTGTAGATATATATAAATAATTTTCTTTCGTATTTTCTTCTTTTTTCTCAATTATTAGTTTAATTATTGATTTTATATACTTTAAAATATGCCTTTTTACTCCTTGTAAGAGGAAGTATTGTAATCGTGTCAAATTTTCGATAGCAAGTTTTCACCGGAGCTCCGTTTTTTGAAGTCCCTGAGTCCAAAAAAGGGAGTTTTAGCAAATGTGTTCTGTGTGTGTGTGTGTGTGTGTATGTGAACAGCATAGCTCAAAAACAAAAGACCGTAGAAAGTTGAAACTTGATATTCCGTTTAGCTATCACCATGGCATCTGACACTGGGTCATCTGCCAAAATTACTCAACCGGAAGTACCTTTACTTGTTGGTTTTTTTACTTTTTTGCGTTTTTCTCAAAAATTGCTCCAACGATTTTCTTCAAACTTGGTATATCAACTACACATACAAAGAGTTACAACTTTTATTTGAAACATTTCTCTGGGAAAATTCATTTAAGGGCTGTTATGAGATGGGGAGTGGTTAGGTTTCATCTAAAGTGCTATTTCACTTTGTTAAACAATTCCATCATCTAAATAATGTTAATTAGAATTAAATATTTTGTTGAAATTCCGAGTTTGAAAAAATTGGATAACCGGAAGTGCGTTTACTTTACCACTTTTGATTTTGATTTTTCCACTTTTTCGCGATTTTCTCAAAAATGGCTTCTACGATTTTCTTGAAACTTCGTTATAAACTAAACATACAAAGATCTACAACTTTTATTTAAAACATTTCTCTAGGAAAATTCACTTAATGGCACTTTTAGGGGTGGGGGATGGGGTTATGTTTTCTCTAAAGTTGATTATACAATTCTATCGTCCAAACAAAATTAATTAGAAATAAATGGATGGCCAAAATTCCGAATTTCAAGGAAATTAGTTAACCGGAAGTGCGCTTTTACTGATCAGTTTGTTCAATTTTCGTCGAATTTCATTATATTTGGTACACAAACTATAAAATTTGTCAATTATAATTTCGAGAACTAGAGTAAGAGAAAGTTGTGTGAGTGTTTCACACCAGATTTTTTTTTATCCTTCTGCATAATTTTTATAATTCATGTAACTAATAAATATTAAATCGTTAAACAATAAATAAATAATATTAGTCCTTTGATTAAAATGTGCCCACCCCCCTTTAAAAAAAAAGTATTTGCAAAAATCTTGTGTGCACCCAATCAGGTTTCTTAATTAGAATTCTAAAATTCTAACTGATTTTTTATTCTTCAATCTAATCATTTTTTATTACGTTTGATCCCGGAACTGAATAATAAATCTATTGAAATGGCAGTTCAGAAGAAAATTCCTTTCACAGTAATAGGGTTGTATCCAACAGAACTACGTCCAGTATAGCCCTTTAAAACTTTGATTAGTTTTTTATATATAAATGGAAAAACTTCTCAACATTTCTCAACTTTTACATGCCATTATCAAGATATTTCCTAGTTATTAGATTTACATAATTTTCTACAACAGAACTGTTAAATATCTAAAATTAATAATTAATACTTTTTTAATCAATTAATAATAATTAATAATTTTTCTTATATATATATTATTAAATAACATTTCATGTAAAACTGTTGAAACGTTGTGAAGTTTTTTCCATTAGCAAACAAAACTCCTTCCTAGTATTTAAAATTAAACTAATTTATGCCGCCTCTATTTAAAAAATAAGAAGAGAACAAAGAATAATAGTTTGTCGGAAAAATTCGTTAAAAGGAAGTAGAGAAACGTATTCAGAGAGAAAATTTAATTAAATTCATTCCATACATAACTTTCATTCCGCTAAAAATATACCACAGATTTTGATAGATTATTAACATAATTTTATGAAACGATTATAATATAGGAAATATTAACAATTATACAGGGAAAACACTTTCCCTCGACTGAAACTTGACCAATTAAAATCCTTTATAAAAAATTAAAATTAAAAGCCTTTGTATTAGAGTTGGTTTATTTTAACTGTAATGGGATCCGAATCATTAAAGATTCATAGGATCCGAAGAGCGAAGAAGCAGTCATTAAATGAATCAAAAGTTAGTTATTTCTCACCTAGGTCAGACTTATGGAAGGGAGAGTTTGATTCATATAAATAAAGCGACACCACAAGAGTTCAGGACTGTTTACGACCGAGTTTACAACAATACAAACAGTTAGCAACCTACCTTCTTATTACTCAGCCAGTCTGGCTCTTTATTATTCTCTCGCTACCTAACTTCTATTCAACTGTAAAGACCTTGCAGTTTGTGTGTTCTATTCGTTGTACAGTGTTTAGCTTATCATCCAGGTTATTTCTATACTCATATCCTAAATTCATTCTCTCTAGTTCTCACACACATTATACAACTAGTAGAATTAATCGAAGAGATCAGTTTTTCACTGCTCCACATCAGATTTTCATTACTTTTATTTAAGGAGAGAAAGTATTGAAATCGTGTCAAATTTTCAAGTTTAGTTTTCATCCAAAATGCACGTTTTGAGGTGCATTTTCTTGATATTCTGTTTATGTAGTACCATCATCGCATCTGATACGCAGTTTATGTGAAAATCTCGTCAACGGAAAAAGCGCCATTACTGATGATTTTTTTTTTTTTAGTTTCTCGCGTTTTTTCGAAAATACTACAAAGATTTTCTTTTTTACGTTTGCCTACAAACTCCACACACTTAGGCACTCATTTTTTATTGTAAACATTTTCCTAAGGTTACTAGGGAGCTGCAATATGTTAAGCTTTACAGATTAGTTTCCGGAGATTTTTCTCAATTTTTCTCGAAAATGACTCCAAATATTATCTTTTAATTTTGACTGTTTACTGCAAATACATAACATAATACTTTTATTTGAAACATATTACATTGATTTTAAGGGGAATCTTCGAATTCTGGAGTTAGACTTAATTAGACTTAATATAAACTGCGGCTAGCTGCTATACAATGTAATTACACTCAAGTAGAAACTTTACAACACACATCACTAAAATCAAGCAAATATAATGCTACCATTTAAAAAGAAATTGGTAACGCTATTGGTAAAGTTGTCTGTATTTTAGGCCTCTTGCTGTGCTTGTTTTAACTTTATACATTTCTTAGGCTGTTTCTTTTTACCAACTAATAAGAAAAAATAGACAGGTTGAATGGCAATCATTTTTTGAATTCAACAATTAAATTATTTATCGATGAATTTAAATTGAAAAATTGATACTCGTTTAACACTGATTCATTTACCGAACCTTTTCCCAAGAGAAAAAAACTAAATGGGAAATTGCTCCTGTATGGAATGTGTCATGTAATGTTTTCAAGATTTACTGTAGTCGTGTTTTTGTGAGGTGGTCAAAGAAATGTAAAATAGAAAAAGGTGTATTGACTGAAAACTAAATACAATAAGTAAACAGAGTACTATAAGAGCTTTACAGAACTGAGTATAACAAAAATGTGATAGCGACTAAGAATGACAAATTGTGCCGGCAGAGTGTTGTTGATGATGTTTCCTCGATGTTTGTGCAAGATTGAATCACAAACTTTTTGATGATTGAGTATCGGCTAGCATCGACGTCATAATTTCTACTACTCCTCTTTAACTTCTCCTTGCCGGTTTTTTTAGGGTATTAGGTAGGAATCATGATCTCTCCTACGGTAGGAATTTGAATCGTTTATATTAGGGAGTATGCTACGCCTCATGTGATGTATTGAGTGATGTAGCTGCGGGCGGAGTCTTAGGATTTTACCATGAGTAAAATCTAATGAAAATTTAAAATGACAAACTCAACAATTATTATATTTATTTATTTTCTCACTTCCTAATAAAGAAAGTTTAAATTTGAAATAAGTTTTCTTGCGTTAAAGTTAAGGAATATGAAAAGCTGAAAAGTAACTTTTATTACTAGTCACCAAATACAAAGTATTATAATTGATTGTACACAATTAAGTTGAAGAAGTTGAACTACTTTTTGAACTACTTTGAAGAAGTTGAATTACCTAGAAAACCCTTGGTAATTGGAGTCTCTCACAACTTGATGAAACTAAAATATTTCATTTAATTTAATATGGCTATTTAATGTTTACCAAAAGTTTAACAACTATGAAATTTTCTTTGATATTAACTAAAACATTTTCCCTATCAATTACCAAGAAAATGCGATTATTATTACTCTGAAATGTTTACATTAATCATTTTCATAAAGACGTAATAAATTTATTAAATTGCGAAAACTCTGATGGCTCCTTGATGTTCTTATTGGGTGCTTTTTATGTTTGTCCTCTTAAATTAAATCAATGATTACAAAAAAAATATCTAGAGTGAAACACACACACGAATTTCTTCTCTACTGCAGTTAATTCAATAACAAAAGTGACATTCTTTCTTGGAACGTAAATATTTGTTTTTTTCCCCCCCCGAGCTTTAACACAAATGTAGGGTGGTAGGGTTACATGTTGGTTAAGGTTACATTGTAGTCCAAAAGCGGGAATAACTCTGATAATATTTGAAAGCACATTAATTTCCACATGTCTCACAAAATACATTTTAGCGTAAAAATGATACGTTTATACCAGTACAATTACCATTACAAGTATAAAGAGAAACGTTGATAGTAGCTTTCGAGAGAAAAAAAAATTAAAATACTTAATCTGTAAAGTCACATTTCTGTCTAGCCTGTTTCCTTCAGCAGTGGTATGTTCCGTAATTGCCTGCTGTCCGAAACCGGTTGATGACCATAAAAAGAAGCAGGCTATCACGGAAAATATCTCTGATGCTTTCCAGCTCTGCGAAACCAACCACAACAACGATTTTCTTCAAATTTGGAATTCTCTCAAATGCATATAATGTGTATTAATATTATGTACATGGTAAAATCACGTGTTTTACTGAAGTGGTATTTTAAAAGAACGCATAACGTTACTATTCTCCTAAACTAGAACCATCAAAGATCAATTTTTGCGGGAAAATTGTTCAAATAAGAGTATGTAGATATTTATGTATGTAGATAACAATGAAAATCGTTGGAGCTATAGTGGAAGAAAGAAATGAAAGAAAATAAGAATTTTGAAAATAGTTTAGTGAAATAATCTTGTGAATTTAGCTAGTTCAAATAGTGTATTTAGTAAAGGGGAAAGAGCCAGTTACTATAATTTAGGTCAATGCAAACCAAGAGACAAAGGGCAAGAAACAGTTAGGGTAACGCAATACACTCCCTCCAGGCATACCAGCATTATTTGAAAAGATTTGAACGAACAATTAAAAGGCATTCTTTCAGGACAATCTGAAACAGACATCGAACCACAACACTTGTACCAGTAAACATCAGTGCCAGTTATCAATTAAAACATAAGAGTTTTGCATTTAATCTAGATAAATAATTGATTTATAAACATAATTATTGTGTTATTGAAAAGCATTTAAAATTCTTTAAAGATAATATATTTAATTTAATCTATCAGTGTTTTCTTAAATATTTCTTATTACTTCTCTTCTCTTTGAACATACACACAAGGCCCTTTACTAA
>JAAEAF010009422.1:0-24076 GCA_011037195.1 Triatoma infestans
TACTTTCTCTTACTCCTAGTAAGAGAAAGTGTTGTAATCGTGTCAAACTTTCGATATCGAGTTTTCACCTATAATATCCGTTTTGAGGTCTCCTGAGTCCAAAAAAGTGGTTTTTAGCAAATGGTTTCTGTGTGTGAGTATGTATGTGAACAGCATAGATCAAAAACTACACATACAAAGAGCTACAACTTTTATTTAAAACATTTCTCTGGGAAAATTCATTTAAGGGCAGTTGTAGGGGAGTAGTGGTGTTAGGTTTTTCATTTGAAGTGCTATGTCAGTTGATTATACAATTCTGTCATCAAAACAAAATTAATTAGAAACAAAAAGATGGCCAAAATTTCGGGTTTCCGAGAAAATTAGTAAACCAGAAATGCGCTTTTACTGGACAATTTTTTTCAGTTGTCGATGAATTTCATTAAATTTGGTATACAAACTATAAAATTTGTCAATTATAACTTTGAGAACTGGATTAAGAGAAAGTTGTGTGAGTGTTTCACACCAGTTTTTTTTTTTTTTTTTTTGAAAATTGAGTTTCTATAGGAGTACATGTTCTTGGAAGCGCTATGAACCTAAAAAGTAATGTATATTACTCTCATTTACGGAAAATCTAAGTAAGCTTAAATTTACATTCACTTGGGGCAACTCCAGGGGTTAAGAAGTTTTTCGTAAAAATCAAATATCACATTGTTTCTTCATTTTTTTTTTATAGTTTTCCTCGAAAATCGGGACCTCGAAACATGTATTTTCTTTGGAAAACTCAAATTCGAAAATTTGGTTAAAAACTTCCTCTAACCAGGAGTACGCGGAAGGTAAAAATAAATTAATATTTGTTATTTTATAATTTAAATAAACTTCACTTCCAGAAATTCAACTGAAATTTATGATTATATATACATTTATTACTTTCTCTTACTCCTAGTAAGAGGAAGTATTGTAATTTTTTTTGTTAAAGAAATAAAAATACACCAGGTAAATAATGGTGAATACCAAAATTAGTGGTCCTACGATATGGTGGTTGTTTATGTTTGTTTGTTTTTTTGTTTTTTTTACGAACTGTTAAATAAAGTTTGTGTGTGTGTATGTTTGTGTGTGTATAGTAGATGCACGATGGTGGCATCGCCAACTACTGTTTGTTTTTGAGCCCGGCCAGCTTTATTTTTTTTTTTTTTATTTTGCGCGCTGTTACTGTCCTGTACAGTGAACATTATATTCACTGCAGCGGAGAGAGCGAAAGGGTAGAGAGAGAGAGAGAGAAAGATATAGAACAAGAGAGTTGAAAAAAGAGGGTTGCAATACGCAGAAAACGTTCGATTTAAAATAAACACAGGGATTAATCCAAAAAGAGTAGGGATGGATTCAGAACCATATACCAGTACTGTATAAATATATATGTGAGTGTGTGTGTGTGTGTGAGTGAGTGTATCGGTGTGTGATAGGAATGCTCGTGTGTGCATTAACAGGGTGGAAGGTATAAAAAAAGAAGGATGATGGTGCATTCATATAAAAGAAGGGTGATAGCATGTTCACACTCATGCAAAATTGCGATACGAATATACTAAAACAAATAAAAGAACCAAAAAAAAAAAAAAAAATAAAAAAATCAACATGCCTTGGGCAGACCAAAAAATTTACAAAATTCCACATATAGAGGGCACTCTCAACAGAATTCAACATAATTTTTTTTTATTTTATTTATTTATTTAATATTTTGCTTTTACTAAACTGAATATAAAATGCAAAAATTTCTGCTAAAGACTCTATCAAGTACGTTTGATGTTTTTTCTATTGATTTAAATGTTCACAATTTATAGCAAACAATTAACAAAAACAAACAAATTTTTGATGAAACACCCTCATGAATTTCTCTTTTTGAGAAATGGCAAATTTTTTCACACATTTATAATTCTTATTAGTGTTTAAAAATTGTCAAAGCACAAAAAACTGATAAAACCTTTTCAGTAAAGTCGCACTTCCTCACAACCGATTTTCTTCAAACTGGGAATTCTGGCAACTTATATAATTCTAATTAATATTATTTAATTGACAGAATTGTACAGTGTGATGGATGCTAGTAATATAAAAATATACGCATTTAATTTGAAATTATCAAATTATGTACAAAATGTAACATGCCCTGGCAAAAGGACTATTCAGGTAGAAGACCACTATTGTCTTTTAGAGTTCATGAACTTGATAGCATTGTCTACCCCTTCTTCTCACAGGGGAAGATTTGAACAAACAATTAGAAGGTGTGATGTGATGGCAAGAAGAAAGAAGATATAATTTTTAAATAATAAATAAATCTAAAAATTATAACTAGTGGTTCCAGCCAGCCGCTATCTGCAGGTGAAACCCTTTCAAACAGGGGTCATTATACAGTCAAAAGAACCGCCGGCAAAACCCTTTCAAACAGGGGTCAATACACAGTCAAAAGAACCGCCGGCAAATCCCTTTCAAACAGGGGTCAATACACAGTCAAAAGAACCGCCGCCGGCAAAACCCTTTCATACAAGGGTCAATGTACACCTGGCCTGTATTTCCTTCATACAAGGGTCAATGTACACTCAAGAGGCTGGCTAGCTACCATCTGTCGGACCCCAGCCTTTGTTAACTACCGAGGTCAATATACTACGAGAGATGTCTTAGTGTGGCACGTACTTACACATCAGCCAATGTGTGAATGATGCAAATATAAACATCGCCCCACTCGAGGAGGGGAACAGTGAGTTACCAGTTAGACATCAGTCATCAGTATTCTATCAGTTCGCAACCAGTACGAGATCAGTCATCGTTCACGTCATTTAAGTTTCATACATCGCGAGCGCGTCCCTATTCAAAGTTTTAAACACTATTTCTTTAATATTTATTAATCATTTTATAATTCTTATATTCATTTACAATTGTGCATCTTAGTTTATCTATTTCAAAACACTTTAAATTATTTGTTAAAATATAGTTTATTTTCATAAATCAGTAGTACGTATTTCGAATAACAACTTTCTAAAACTCTAACTAACAATCGCCTACTCATCACTTCAACTCCCGACAACCAATACAAAGTCTTCGACTCCCAATACAAAGGCATTCCTTCAACACAGTCTAAAACAGACACCGAAGCAGAACACATCAGGACTGTGCCAGTTATAAGTTAAAACATAAGAGTTATTCCAAGTAATTTCAGTAAATTAATAAGCATATTGCTGTGTTATTGAACAGCACTTAAATATCTTTAAGAATATATTTAATTTAATCTACCAGTGTTTTCTTAATTGTTCTTATTACCTCTCTCTCTTAAAACTTACAAACACAAGCCTTTTACAAAACCTCTCGTGCTACACAAGCTACCACTTCAAACTCCACAACTCAATATCACCTACAACATTTCAACAGCATATTATTGAACAGAAATAGCAAATTAGAGGAAAACATATTCCGACCAATCCACGAAAAAGTCTTCGGCAAATATGTTACAGAATTATATGCTACGATAATATTTTAAGTTTAAAAAATATCATTGCGAACCGTAAAAAAATTAAAAACTTCTTTCAGTAAAACACACTTCCGTTAATCCGATTTTCTTTAAACTAGGGATTTCGATAACATAATATTTAATTCTAATTAATATTATTCAGATGATAGAATTTTATAATAAATAGAGAAATATCACTTAAGAGGAAAACCATAACCCTCCACACCTCCCCCAAAAGTGCCCGTATATGAATTTTCCCGGAGAAATGTTACAAATAAAAGTTGTAGCACTTTATATGTGTAGTTGATATTCAAAAGTTTCGAGTAAATCACTGGAGTTATTTTCGAGAAAATCACAACAAAAAAATTGAGTAAAGTGGAACTTCCGGTTGATAAATTTTGCCCGGTGGTTGTGCCTAAACGGAATACCAAGTTTGAGCTTCCTGCAACTTTTCATTTTTAAGATATTCTGTTCACATACAGACCAACATACAAACCAATTTCCTAAAAAAAAACCTAATGAATTTTTCCTGAGAAATGTTACAAATATAAGTTATAGCGGAAAATTGGATGGATCCGCAATGCTGGATCACATCTGGTATTTTATCCGCCGTTGCATGCTTATTGATTTTCTTCCTGACCGTTTTCTAATTTTCATCCAACGGCACAGCAAATTCACCAAGTTCGTTTAGAGAGTTCACATCAACGTGATGTTTCTGTTACACTCACTGTAACAGCAACCGAAGAGAGTAAAGAGAAGAGAAACGAACCCAACCACTCCCTCGTACTGAAGTGGGAGAAACTGTATAAATACAGCGACGGACAGTGCACGGAAGGACAGTTCGATACAGTTCAATATAGTTCATCACCTCGCCAGTCACTTCGTGTGATACTCTACCTCAACCATTCACTATTGTAAAGTCCAGGCAGACTGTGTCATTATTATTATTAACCTGTATTATTATTATCATCATACATAGTTAACCAGTTTAACCAAGTCTTCTTAATTCATCAACCCGACCTAAATTCTCTCCACCTACTCATCCATTATACTCACACTTGTTGGTTTGTTGGTTGTATATAACTATGTGGGGAGATTAAATAAGGTTATGTTAAGGTTAAGGCAACATAACCTTATTACCTCCCCACATAATTATATACAACCAACAAACCAACAGGTATGAATGTAACAGAAACATCACGTTGAAGTGAACTCTCTACACGAATATGTGGATGGATCAGCAATGCTGGATACAACTGGTATTTTATTAAATTCTAACCTGTGAAACCAAATTTTCTTATTTCCCGGATTAAAACACAGATTATTTGCATGATAATTTTAAATTCTCCTACCGTGCCCTATTCTTAACAAATGCCACCTTATCTTTTTAAACATATTCTTACTATAATTTAAACATAAATTAATATAATTTAAAAACAAGCATGATAAATAAATAAAAACGAATACATTTGATTTCCTCTAATATTTATTTTAACTCTTCTCCAATTTCCCGTTTGCTGCCAACCTTCTTACATATCAATTTACTTACATATTTTCTTGTATTAACCCTGCTTGTATTTCACACTTAAGTATTTACTTGTACAAGCTTTTGACTGTCCATACTGAGCATACTTTACAATACTATTAAAAATTTAGTTATGGAGTATTCTGCTTAACAGAAAACAAATTTATTATACACTATTTTACTAATCTCCAATCATAACTTGCAATAATTCCATTTTGCCATTAATCACATACACATAGGTAGTAACATAACCTTATAACCTCCCCAGAATTATATACAACCAACAAGTGTGTGTAGCAAGTAACAGAAACATTACGTTGAAGTGAACTCTCTACACGAACTTGGTGAATAGGCTCTGACGATTGATGAAAATCCGAAGCCGGTCAGGAAGAAAATAAATTTGGATGCTACGACGGATAAAATACCAGATCTCTACACGAATTTGGTGAATCTGCTCAGACATTTAGATGAAAATCCGAAAACTGGTCAAGAAGAAAATCAATATGCATGCTACGAGAGATAAAATACCAGAAAAGTTATAGCTATTTGTATGTGTGTAATTGAAATGTAAAGTTTAAAAAGATCGTTGGAACCAATTATGAGAAAATCGCAAAAAAGTAAAAAAAAAAAAAAAAAAAAAAAAAAAAATCATTTAGCAAAGTGATACTTCCGGTAAGGAATTTTGTCACAAACTTACTGTCGGATATTTAACAGAATATCAAGTTTGAATTTTTTGCCACTTTGTTTTTGAGCTATAGTTCACAAACATACATATATATATATATATACATACAATTTTCTAAAAATCACTTTCTAGGACTTAGCGGACCTCAAAACCTGTATTTCCGGGGAAAACTCAATTAAGAAAAATTGTTCACCATCACAATATTTCCTCTTACAGCTGCAAGAGAAAATAACAAATCTGATATTCAATTAACGTAGTTTAATTTTTATTAGATCATCTTATTGGACAATTTGCTTTTCTTTCTTACTTTCTCTTACTCCTAGTAAGAGGACGTATTGTAATCGTGTCAAATTTTCGATATCGAGTTTTCACCGGAAATATCCGTTTTGAGGTCCCCTGAATCCAAAAAAGTGGTTTTTAGCAAATGGTCTGTGTGTGTCTGTGTATGTGAACAGCATAGCTCAAAAACGAAAAACCGTAGAAAGTTGAAACTTGATATTCCGTCTAGGTATCAGCATGGCATCTGACAGTGGGTCATCTGTCAAAATTCCTCAACCGGAAGTACCACTTTACTTATTGGTTTTTTTACTATTTTGCGATTATCTCAAAAATGGCTCCAACGATTTTCTTCAAACTTGGAATATCAACTACACATACAAAGTGCTACAACTTTTACTTGAAACATTTCTCTGAGAAAATTCATTTAAGGGCAGTTATGGGGAGAGGTGGGGTTAGGTTTTCATCTAAAGTGCTATTTCAGTTTATCAAACAATACTATCATCTAAATAATGTTAATTAGAATTAAATGTGTTGTTGAAATTCCGAGTTTGATAAAAATCGGATGACCGGAAGTGCGTTTACTTTGCCACTTTACTAAATGATTTTTTCACTTTTTCACGATTTTCTCAAAAATGGATCCGACGATTTTGTTCAAACTTGCTATATTAACTACTCATACAAAGAGCTACAACTTTTACTTAAAACATTTCTCTAGGAAAATTCATTTAATGGCACTTTTAGGGGATGGGTGGGGTTATGTTTTATCTCTAAAGTGCGATTATAGTTGATTATACAATTCTATCATCCAAACAAAATTAATTAGAAATAAATGGATGACCAAAATTCCGAGTTTCAAGGAAATTAGAGAAACCGGAAGTGCACTTTTACTGAACGGTTTTTTCAATTTTCGTCGTATTTGAATTAATTTGGTACACTAACTATAAAATTTGTCAATTATAATTTTGATAACTGGAGTAAGAGAAAGTTGTGTGAGTGTTTCGCACCAGATTTTTTTTTAATAGAATATGCAACATAAATTTGAATAAAATAGCTTTTTAAGTTACATAATTTTTTGCTACATAAAAATCTGTAATAACTATTCATTAGTTCCATCTCATTAATAAGAGAATATAAAAAACAATAAGGAAGAAATATGGCAAAATATCTTGGCAACATTTACAGAAAAATTTTCTAATAAATGGGGGGTTCAAGGATATATAAAATGCAATATACTCGTAATATAGCCCCGAATCTAAATTCAGCTTTGAAGGTGAATTAAAATTTATATCTGTTTATAAAAAGAAAATTCGCGACATTCCACATATGATACTTTTCCTGTACATGTACATTAAAGCAAAAGAACAAATGGTCCTTCTGATAATATATTTTATTAATAATAAATAAAGTAATAACATCATTTAGTAATCATTTTAACAAAATTGCTATTTTGTTTTGTAGAAAATTTATGGCGATTTCTAGCTTGGTTAACCTCATTACGTCAGTTGGACAATTATATATAACTAGCTAACCCGACCACGCTTCGCTGTGGCTCAGTCTGATTTTTAAGTTTAACCATGCGTGATTTTAATCATTTGTTTCGATGCTTTGGAATAACCTGTCTACTAATTCTTCTTTTGAATGTACAATGTTGCAGAAATTAGATGGGAAGGTGATTTTTCCTGTTGGTGGATTTGTAGGTGCAGGACCGTTACCGACTTCGAGTAATTGTCTTGAAAATGTGGCAGCTGTTCGATCGTTTTGAAGTTGAACTCTATATTCGTTGTTAAATGAATTTTTTTTACTGTGCTCCAAAGAGTTGAATATTTCAAGCAGGCATGCAATTCATCAGCTGGTGTTGAGCGAGGTATCACTGGAAGTGTTTGCCTGAAGTCACCGGATAGTAACACCAATGCTAAGAGCTCGTCTCTGGAACACCATCCGGGATGAGGCAGGCCAAGGTCTGTCTGGGCGGTTATAACCAGGAAAGGTCGAAAGCCTTCATCAGTCTGATAAGAATAGGATCCGTATTCTTACGGGATTCCTTACGGGCATTGCAGACTCAGGGGGCACCTGAGAAAGCTTGGCCTAGTAGGTGACGGCATATGCAGATTCTGTGGAGAGGCGGAGGAAACTCCGATTCACCTCCTCACGGACTGTGATGCCGTCATTCAAAGAAGATTTAGTAGTCTGGGTTGTTACCAGATAGGGGAGGAAGAAATACCTACCCTAGAACCTTCCAGTATCCTGAGATTCCTCAGGGAGTTAAACCTGGAGAGGGTGCTATCTCATGATGAGCTAGCTCATCTTAGGCACCAGAGGGGGTACAATAGATCAAGAAATGGTCGCGGTACAGAACCCTTGAGAAAAAAAAAACACAAAAACCAATGCTCCACCAAATGAACCTGATTATTTCGCAAGTTTTCAATGTATGGTCTAATGCTTCAATGCTTCTTGTGAGCCATTGCACACTCATCCCATACAATGATTTTGCACGCCCGAAGAACCTTTCCCATTCCTGATGTTTTAGAAATGTTACATGTTGGGTTTCTGTGAAGTGGATGTAAGTGACAGTTTAAGAGCTGAATGCGCTGTTCTACCTCCTTCCATCAACGTAGCAGCAATACCTGAAGAAGCAAGTGCTAACGCAATATGGCCGTTTGAACGGATTTTAGCTCGAGAATTTCCCGTTTCCTTGGGAACTTCGGAATAGAGGTACTTATAAGTAGTTGAGAAAGAGGTTCAGAGAGTGAGCCACCATCGCAACGCGTCTGAGTCTGTCTATTTCTGCCAACCTCGCGAAACGCTCGGACAATTTCCCGTTTCCGTGGGAACTTCGGAGTAAAAAGTATATATAAACACTCTTATGTAGAAATGCAACGTTGTGTAAAAATTTCAAGTCAATCCATAAACTACTTTTCAAGTTTTGCGGCCACAAACATACGGATGCTGAATTTTTATATATATAGATAATTCAGTAGGTTAATAAATAAACACAGGTGGCTTATAATTAATATAATTTTTAATATCAATAATGTTCAGGATTAAAAATGATGTCAAAACATAATTATAATCTTTGCATTTATTATCTACACAAAATCTCAATGAGATAAATATCTGTTAATGTAATAAAATTGCATATTAGTTAAACTTGATGTTCCCTTTTAGTCGAAACTTGACGTTCCCAGTTTGTTCTGGTTTGTCGCGGAAAAGTTTCTCAGAATTAATGAGAGAATTGTTGACCAGTGGAATTTTACTTCTGCACGACAGATAGATCGATAGATAAATAGATACTTTAATTACAATAAATTTACAAAATTCCAGGAGTGTTAGCTTTAGCAGCTATAACCTCCTAAAGGTAAATATATACATTGTTTAAAGTCTAATTATATAAATGGTTTGGGAAAAATTGAAATAAAAAAAACTCAAGCTATATGCGGTCAATTCTTTATAGTATAGCGCTTCTCACTCTCCTGTGCCTGAGCACAATCCCCAAATCATAGTCCCCTATTACTCTGCAGAGTTGATTAGTGCTTAAGTTGCACCTGTCAAAAAATTTCTTTATGGCGACTCTGATATATTCTTGAACATAGTCGATGTTCGTAGAAACGTGTAGGTCTAGGATACGGGTATACCTGAGTGAGGAAGTTACTAATCTCAGGAACTTATTTTGCAGCACCTACAGCGAGGCGACACTGAATCGACATGCCAAGTTCCAGGAGGGACAGGCGTACAATAACATTGGTCTAACCACTGTCTTGTAAAGCAGAAGCTTATTCTTTTGGGAGGGGCTAGACTCCTTACAAAACAAGGGAAATAACACTCGTATAGCCACCTTTCCCTTATTGATTCTGTCCCTTATGTGGTTAGCAAAGGTGAGCCTCCGGTCGAGAACCACGCCTAGATACTTGAAGCGGCAGGCCAAGGTATCGGCTAACCCTCAAAACTGACATGCCGATACAGCGCCGGCCAGCGCCTGGTGAACAAAATAGCCTCAGTTTTGGATGAGTTTATCCTAATTTTCCACTATTGCAGACCCTCTCGACGAAGAGCATAGCCCTATCCAAGCGGTTAACAATTATATCCAGTGGAGACATAAATAGCTATGTCCTCTACAGGTCCAGTCTGACGTCTTTAGGGCGTGGCAGGAGGTTAAGGTAAACTAGAAAAAGGACTGGTCCACACTGTGAGGTTGAGACAAAGCCATATTGTAAGATACGCGAAATTCCCTATTACTAAGGTAGGAGTTAATTACTTTAATAATATAAGGAGGGACATTATACTCTAGCCATTCCGTATTGCCATTCCGTTATTATTCCGTAGTGCCATTCAGAATCAAGTGCCTTTTGGATATCCATCAAGATCATACCCGTATATTTGCGCTGGTTGAACGCCTCAGTTATATCGTCCCGACTCTGGTACTTTTGCACGATAATGCACGGATTACATGCGACAATTCAAATTATTGGAACTATTTTGATTAATCTCCTTATAGCTCCCGATTTAGTGAGTAGTGATTACCGTTTCATTATGCTTTTTAAAGAAATGGGTAGCATTGCAGCAGTTAGGAGATGATGATGTAGAAAGATGTTAATCAATCGTTCAGAAAGTTGGCGGCAATCTTATTTTCACTGTGATAGGAAACTGCTGATAAGCTACCAGAAAGGAGTCCATGTCAAAATGTGGAAAATACGGTAATGTTTTTGAGCTTATAGTCAAGGCACAGGTGATTGTCCAAGGGTGCACAGATGATTGTGACCAAGGGATTTTGGACTGAATAGATTAGATACGATAGAAATTGGAATGCTAAGAGGAATCTTAAACCTCCCAACCATACTTCGCCAAGAAATGTTTTATGATAAAGTCATAGGTGCAAGTTTACTGGGAAATTTTGCGAATTTCTTTCAAGTAGTCTTTGAGAAATGTATATAAAGTCGATTTGATATAATTGTTTCAATTTTTATGGCTTCCTAAATTAGACCTTATTTATGTCCTTTGCCTTTGCATCGCAGAAAAATTTTGTCGGTATTATTTCTGTTAGTGGAGGTATGGAGAAAGGGTTTATGTAGCGATTTTGTGAAGGCCATATTTTCTATTTTGCGATGAATATATATTTTTATTCATCGTTTGTTAATCATTCTTGAAGTGAGTTATCATAGGGAGTGCAATCCTTAAAAGGCAAAAGTAGCATCGGTATTACAGGCCTTAATGCCAATATCATTTGCTTAGATCATAAGTGGTGCGGTGTAATAAGTCCAATAGGTTTCAGGATGCATGGAATTTTACAGTGAAACGTAAAGGGGAAAAGATAAGACACTTACCTAAAAGAACACCTAAGGGTAAGAAAAATAGAAGAACGGAAGAGCCAGAAGAAGTAATAAGAGAAGATGGACTTCGGGATAAGTAGCATGTGAAAAGACAAACATACAAAATTTAAGTTTAAAATAACCCTAATATGAAATTTACCCTAATTTGAAAATAACCCTAATTAGTAAATTTACTATTTTCTATATATTAACACAAGTATCAGTTCTGCCTTTTTTGTTATACAAATTTAAACAATTCTCCCCCTTCTCTTCGAGTGCATACTGACATAATAAAAAAAAACAGCGCCAAGTGAGTGAAGAAAAAAAACTGGTCACGTCACGGCCCATCGACCTAAATTACTAATAAATAAAATGAAAACTAAAAAATGCAACTGGGGTGACTGTATTGACTGGTGGGGAGGGGTGACTGTAACTGAGGGACGGTGGAGAAATTCGGCACGTGGACAGCCCTGCTGTCTGTCAGCCATTTATCCAACCAAAAATTATTTTTGCAACACGTTTTTTATACAATTTTTTTTTTAAGCGTCAGTTACCCTTAACAAGTTATAATCGATTTAAAAAAAAAAAAAACCGCATACTCAACTTATCGATAAAATGGTGTTCATTTATTTTGTTACACATGAACACTTGAAAAAAAAAAAACCTGATGTGAAACACTCACACGACTTTTACACCTGTTAATACAACTGACGAAGTTTCTTTAAACTTCACATTTTTAATCCACAAATTTCCAGAACTACGTAAAATCAATTTTTTCAGTAAAATGTTTTAAATAAATGTGAAAGTTTATCTCTTTAGAGTTAGCCATAAAATTCAACCTGGTCTTGGTTGAACCGAAAGTCATAGGTTTTGATTTTTCAGTCGGTTGCAGCGGGAGTTACTAAACGGAATATCAAGTTTGAACTTCCTGTACTTTTTCGTTTTTTGAGATATTTTGTTCACACAAACAAACAGATCGACAGTGAGTAACAAACATCATCAGTATCTAAAAATCCACTTTTCAGGATTTAGTGGACTTCAACACATATATGTCCAAAAAAAAAAGTCCATTTCGTAATATCCGGCACGACTGACAATATAGCAGTGTTTCAGAAGGGGTATTAATTGCTGTAGACAAGTTTTTTGATATAAATAAATATTTATACTTTAAGAAGTTTGAAATGTTTGACAACAAATCCATCATAATTATTATGTGGCATGTTGTAACTGTGTGAAATCGTGGTATAAGTGCTTAAGGTTTTTGTTAGTAATGGTGTTGTTTTAAGGTTGTTGAGATCGAGTAGGTTGATCATTTCTGACTGTTTGTTTACAATCTAGATGGATTGTGTTTATCTTCAGGTTAATTTGATGTTGTAATTGGTCAACTATTCTAATGCTTTTACTTCAATCTGCGTCTAATAGAAACATTTTGTTTTCTTCTTAAAATAGATTTGCATTTATGTAATTTAAATTATCTTTGATTTTTGACTACAACTTTTGCTAATTATTTCAAAATAGGTTAGAAGTTTATTTTAACATTTGTGCAAATATATCAATGTATTCACTTTTAAAATACTGACACATAAAGTCACAAGGAACGATTTATTTCAAATCGCTTGTCACATAGTGTATATCACATGCAGTAGAAAAACAATGAACTGATTTTATTAAGAATACTATTTTGAATATTATACATTATTCTCTACAATATTATTAACATAAAAAATGCAATTGCACTGCAAACACTTTCTTAAAACTTTTCGAACTCATGACTTTTATTTTAAAATCAATAAATTAGCCACTAGAAGAAGTGACTATAAAGGCAATTGCAACCTAAAAGATCTATTTTGTAGCCAGCCCGCCCTCTGATGTCAATGTTTGTGTTTAGACAGTAGTCATCTGTAAAGTAATAGAATGTGTGTAAGTGTGAGTGAGTAAGTATAATTTAGTAAACTAGATTAGCTCAGTGGTAGCGCGCTGGACTAGCAACGCGGTGGTCACGGGTTCGAGCCTCCGAAAATCATAGAGTCTAGCTGCTGCTCTTAGATTTTTTCCTTCCTAGAAGCCTTTTACAGCTCACTGTCCGTTAATGGGCGGTGTTGTCTGTAACCAGAGAACACTGTCCCGGATATCGGCAGTGCACTGAGAAGGCGCCGATCTTTGGGATTGCTATATGGGCCCAGAAGGGCTTTGGGTAGCATAGAGCTTAGACCGTCCCGACAGACCATTAAAAAAAAAACTAGACACCTCTTTTGGATCTGAAAATTTCACACGATTGCATTATTTTCTCTTACTAGCGGAGAGGGGAGGGAGTAAGAGAAAGTAAGAAATTAATGTAAATATAAAGTGACCGAAGATATCTACAGTAAAGCGCGGGTCTACTTTAACAAAAAAAAGTGAATAGAAATTGGAATTAGATTCGGAAACGGAATTGTACGTCCAGGAAAGGTTTTTAAGGGTGCAGAATATAACTGACTGGTTAGTGTAGGTAGGTAGGGTAGTGGATACGCTTTTGAGTTGTCGTTCCGGTTGATTTTTGCATTGCACTCACATTGCATATTATATATATATATATATTAGATATGCATGTGTGTGTGTGTGTGTGCGTGCGCATGTGTGTCTGTGTCTGTGTGTACTGGACAGTTATCTCTGTCTCTTTCTAACTCCCCATCAGCTCTTATAGGTTTGAAACTCACTTTACACAAAAACACACACATACATACTCGCATATACACATCGTCGTCAACAACTGGACTGCATCAGCTCGGTCCTACTCTCAGAACAGGGGCGTCAGGTCATCAACGAGAGAAAGGGCGTTCGATATGTTTTCTGTGTGTGTGTTTTGTGTTGTGTATATATGTATATGTGAGTTTTGGAACAGTGCATGGACAACTACAGCACTGAGGCGACTGAGACAAAGCAAGAGAGAGTCAGAGAGAGAGAGAATGAATGATAAAGGGGGTGGTTTTTAGAGGGAGAGTATGGTTCAGTAGTATATAGAGCGGGGTGTAGGGTGCATAATTTCCATAGGCGTTGTTACCCAAACTCCTACAACATCGTACACATACACACATACACTTATTATAAATACGCACATGCATGCACACACACACACACACACACACATACATACTCTAACAGGCATCATTGCATCCAATCAATACCCTTATGGGCTTCACAAAACACAAATATATACACACACACACACACTACACAAACTGGTGCTTGTGCATTGCCGGACGCACAATTAGCCAATGGGTAAAGTGTCGGTCTCTTCACGCCACGGTCACAAAACAATCGGCTACGTCACATCGCCGCCTATCATATTACCTCTCTCTCTTACACACTCAAACTCTCACACTCTCTCTCTCTCTCTCACATTACCCATCGCCCCTCCCCTGCACACAGACACACACACAACACAATTTCATTCCTCTCCCCCCCCACCACAAAAAAAATTTTACAAAAAAATATACTCAACAATCCAAAATATGTTAAATAAATAACAAAAAAACGAAAATACTTTTTCCTGGCCTCTGTTATGAAAAGTGCCGCCACTGTGTTACATATTTTACGAGATGCCAATAAAACAATTTTTCTCAAATGAAAAAAACTCAATTTTATTTTTTTTTTTGGAAAAAATAAATTTGTTTAAACTTATTTCCAATAATATTAAATAAAGTTTAACCACAAAAACACATATTTGAGGGAAGCCATTCAAAAAAACTTTCTCTTATCGCACACTTACTAACAATATTAGAAAACTGACGAATTTTTTTCAAACTTTGTTTTTTTTTTGTTTTTTTCAGTGCTCTAACATTATTAGAAAAATGTGAGGTTACATACTGGTAGACACACTTGGCGCCAAGTTTAGTCATTTCAATGTAGTTACAGTTTATTCCAGAAGACAGCGTTTTAAAACAGCGACACTGAAGTAACTCAAATAACATTTTTTATATTTAACGCTACAACTTCCGTCAAACTTCCTTAAATCCGGAAAGAGCTGTTTTAGAGCAAATTAAAAAAAAAAACACCTCAAAACCTATTCCATAAAGTAGTAGTAGGTGTTTACTTCAAATTTGAAATTGTAGCAATATTTCTAATGCGATTTTATATTATCGAGGAGGTTTTGACAATTTAGAAAATATTTAAGTCACTTTTTCAGTCATAAACGATTTTTTTTTCAAATCTGGAATTCTATCAATGCTTCTAATATGTATGAATGTTATGTGAAATGTTTTTGGTGTGAAGCTGTGTTGTAGAGTAGTGGTAGCTTGTGTGGCACGAGCGGTTTAGTAAAAGGGCTTGTAAGTATATATGTTTAAGAGAGTGAAGTATCAGAAATAAGAAAGTAGTCACCATTGCTAACAATAAATATATTCTATTAATATAATAACTATAAGTATTTGCAAATAAATTATTAACTTATTAATATGCACTGATGCTAAGAGAGCGAAAAACAAGTGTCCTGCTTCGGTGTCTACAACCAACTATATTGAAGGAATGTCTTCTAATTGTTATTTCAAATCTTCCCCTGTGAGAAGAAGGGTTAGACAAAATGCTATGAAGTTCATGAACTCTAAAAGACAATAGTGGTCTTCTACCTGAAATGTCCTTTTGCAAGGGAATGTCACATATTTTTCATAATTTTGATTTTTTCAAATTAAATATATTTTTATATTACTTGCATCCATCACATTTTGGTTATGTTGTGTGTTTGTGTGCTGGATGCTTGTGTAGCACGAGTGGTTTAGTAAGAGGGCTATGAGTATATATGTTTAAGAGAGAAGTATCAAAAATAAGAAAGTAGTCACCACTGCTAACAATAAATATGTTTTATTAAAATAATAACTACAAGTAGTTTGCAAAGGAATGATTAACTTATTAATGTGCACTGATGCCAAGATAGCGAAAACAAGTGTCCTGCTTCGGTGACTACAACAAAACTATATTGAAGGAATGTCTTCTAATTGTTATTTCAAATCTTCCCCTGTGAGAAGAAGGGGTAGACAATGCTATCAAGTTCTTGAACTCTAAAAGACAATAGTGGTCTTCTACCTGAAATTCCTTTTGCAAGGGAATGTCACATATTCTTCATAATTTTGATTTTTTTTCAAATTAAATAGATTCTTATATTTCTTGCATCCATCACATATGCATCAGGGATATTTATGTATATGTATCAGGGGTAGCGTGCTTCTTTTTTATGGTCAGCGACCATAGGTCAGGACCGGTTTTTTTTTTTTTTTTTTTTTTTTTTTTTTTTTGAAGCCGGCATGGAAAATATTCCTGATGCTTTCAAGCTGTGCGGAAGCAACCACAACAACAAATATTATGTAGGCGATAAAACCATTTATTATAATGAAGTGGTACTTTAGAGGAAAGCATAACGCTACTGTTCCCCCTCAGAACCCCCCAAAAATCAATTTTCCCGGGAAAATCTTTCAAACAAAAGTCATAGTTATTAATAGATAGTATACGAAGCGTAAAAGAAATCATACGAGAAGTTTTCGAGAAAAATTATTTAAACAAAAAAACATCGTTTGGAATTGCTGCGATTTTTCGTTTTTGAGACATTTTGCTAAAACTAATACACATTTAGAGACCATTCGCGGAAAATAATTTTTCCACACTCAGGGGACATCAAATCTTGTGCTTCCGGTCAAAAAATAAATAAATAAAAAAATCGAAAATTTGACACACATTCTAGAGAAATAAAAATTTAATAAAATTTGAGAGAAAGTCAGTTATAAAATGAAAAGGTTTTCCACAGCTCACTGTCCGGTGATGACAGTTTTATCTGAAACGAGAGAACACTGTCCGTATGCCGGCTGCACTAAAAAAGGCTCCTTGCGCCATTGTCCACACATATTAACGCGCCTTAAATTAAAAAAAATTAATGATTAAAAGTATTAACTGAAATATATTTTGATAAAACACCTGTAATAATGGAGCTAAATAATGTAATGAAAATAAATTTGCGTTCATTAGCGTTACTTCTGAGGTACAAAAACAAACAAAACACGAAGAGCATTCTCTGAAAACACTTTTTTCATTCTCAGGTGACCTCAAAATATAGTATTTCCAGCAATATTTCTCTTAAAGCAGAAATTTATCTTGGAAATAATGCGCCAATTTACTTGGTTAACCAAAATTATAGTTATTTTGATAACATTTTGGTCAATATTTAATGATAAAACTGTTTTGAAATGATAGTTTCGTATATGTACTATATATGTTGTTATATTTCCGAAATAGTGAGCTAGCCTCTCTATACGGATGTTACTATTCCTCTCACAAACATTCATTCATAGTAAAAGCTTTATCATAATCCGATAACTGATAAGCAGGATAGTGGTTAATACATAGCTAAACCTAGAAACCGGTAGTTTGCAGTCATCATTTCTACTTGTGTAGTTATATATATATATATAGACAGTACAATGCTTTTCTATAGTATCGTATCGGTTTAACGTTTTGGTTGAATATTACATTCCCAACTAGGTGTTATTAGATGTTTTGATAGATAATACATATGTACATATGATTCCTATGGTTAACATTATACAAACTACCCTACTTATAATACATACTACCGTACCACCACATATGTCCTGTCCAAGCCCCGATATCTTACCATTTTATCAACAAACCACCTATGCCTACCCTGTTTAGCTGAAATTAAGGAAACTACATACGCATTTCAAACCAATAAACATTCCCATTTGATATATTAGCAGTGATATATTTATTAATGATAATTACATAAGAGAGAGAGAGAGAGAGAAAGAGAGGTTGGCTATTTAGATCTTGATTTTAGTAAATCTTTCAAAATCAATTCATTACAAAACCATTCTGGCAATTTGATTTGCAAAAGATAACAAATAGAACTTTATCTCAATATAGATATGAAATTGAGTTTTCACAGGAAATAACCAGTTATATGATGTTTTTAGGAATTCAATTTATAGGATGCAATGGAAATTCAAATCTGGTATACTATTTGAGATTAAACAAAGGAAAAACTGGAAACTTAAATGTTACGTTGTCACATGTTATATTTTTTTATTTACTTTCTCTTCTTGCTGTAAATGACGATGAATTTCGGCAAATTGCCTGTAAATGTGTGTAAGTGAGCTAGAAAAGTTTCGGACAAAATCCATCAACCAGAACTACAGGTTTTTTTTGCTCAATAATTTTTCCATTTTCGTTTTTCGCAATTTTCTCCAAAAATGGCTACATTGATTTTTTTTAAATTTGAAATATTGATTGCATACATGTATCTCTAAAGTAATATTTATTTGATACATTTTTCCAGGAATATTTATTTTAGTAAGTTCATGGAAATTTGTGGGCGTTAATTTTGAAGAGGGTATGCGGCATTGCAGCCTGTAATTTAATCACATTAGCGAACTACTTGTAATGTGCGCTGACCAAACATCTTTGAAGTTTGAAGAGAATTTGTCAATCTTATAAGTGTATTAAATTTTAGCATAATGTGCATAATGTGTATTAAATTTTAGCATAATGCTTTAAAGAAAAAAATTGAACATTTTTTAAATTTGCCATAAACTCCTCCCATAAATTAATTAATAATACAAATATTTCTTTCCTCTCCAAATTAAAGTTTTTTAATGCAGTGTCCCGTTCCATACTTTGCTATGGTGCACAAATTTGGGGCTATCACAAGTACGACAAGGTCGAAATCCCAATGAAACTTTTTATAAAAAAAAAGTTTTAATTTACCCAGACACACGCCGGATTTCAATATATATTTAGAGACAAATCTTTCTCCAACGTATATTTATACATTTAAATTATATAAAAAGGTGCTTAAATCTGCCAGCTTCCAGAAATTCTAATGTTCTTGCGAGGGAAATAATAAGCAAAGGAATTTTCTGGTACAAAGAAGTGCAGGATGTTTGTAATAAATGTAATCTGAATATACAAGATTTTTTTTTCTGGATTTTTTTTAAGGTGCACAACAGCTATGGTACTTCGCACCTGTTTCTAATTTGTAACGACTCATTCGGGATGCATATCCATACCCACCAGTCTAACAATTTCTACAGCAAACACACAATCTAGGTCTAATCATATTCCTCTACTCTCTTATATCACTTATGAAATAAATACCTATACACAAGACACCAGCAAACAACTAACACATACATATGTACAGCTAGTTTCACAACAAATGAAATAGATGAACTTCCCTAAGAAAGTCTTATTGATATTGCCCTCATTGCCTCCTAATACATCTGTAAGACTGGTCGGCAAATTTACCTTTCCTCGCGCGTTTACATATTTTGAACATTCCAATAGAATATGCGGGACCGTTAATATCGTATTGCAAGCGCTGCATACCGGCTGAGGTTCTCTTCGGAATATGTGGCTGTGTGTCAACATGGTGTGACCGAGTCTCATTCTCGCTAGGACAACTTCTTCTCGCCGAGACTCTCGATTTGAGGTTGACCATTTCTTTGTGGTACCCATGATATTCCTTAGTTTATTTGACAGCTGCACTGATTGCCATTCCTTTTCCCAGTTGGAAAGATTTTGTTTTTTTAGAAAAGCTTTCCAATCGACTGCAAGGACACGTTCGTCTCTACAAGTCATTGATGCCGCTTCTTTAGCAGCTTTGTCGGCAGATTCGTTATCTCTTATCCCCACATGACCGGGAATCCAAATAAAGGAGACTTCTTTATTTTCTCGCAGGCATAGTTCCAAGAGCGTATGTATGCACTGAATCAACAAACTATCGGAGTCCCGATTGCCTATCATCTCCAGTGAGCTCCTTGAATCGGAGCAAATAATATATTTCTTAGGTTCATTGTAGTTCCGAATATGTTCTAGGGCTTTGTACACAGCGAATAACTCGGCTGTAGATATGCTTGAGATATTGCTTAATGGGAAGTTCCTCTCATTCATGACGAAAGCTGCTCCTACTCCATTTATCGTCTTTCACCCGTCGGTGAATATTTTAATATAATTTTTATATTTAAGCAGTAGTCGCTCTTGTAGAAGGTTTTTGTATACGTAGTTCGGAGTTTTACTTTTAATATATTTACCTAGTGTGCCGTCAAACTTAAGCCCATTCAGTGTCCAAGGTTCTATTTTTGGAGAGATCGAACATACAGGCATGGGAATGGATACATTGTTTAGCAAACAGAAATTTTTAAAACGTATGCCCAAAGGTAAAGTGCTTGTATTTGTCCTAGCGTATAAATGTTCAAATTGAGGATTGTAAATGACTTCATAGGCGACATGATTTTTTAACGGCAACAACCTTGACACATAGTTACACATCAGGATGTCCCTTCTAACTTGCAGTGCTGGTTCTCCACTTTCCGCTAGAATACTTTCTATTGGGCTTGTTCTCAGAGCTCCGAGTGACATGCGCAAACCCTCGTTATGGATAGTATTTATTATTTTGAGTACCGAGTCTCTTGCAGACCCGTAAATTATACTACCGTAATCTAGTCTACTACGAACAAAAGCTTTATAAAAATTTAATAAGTTGTGGCGATCGGCTCCCCATGCAGTACCTTTTACAACTTTGATGGCATTCAATTTTTGGATGCACCTTTGTTTCAAGTCTTGGATATGGGAGCGCCAACTTAGCTCTGAATCTAGAGTCACTCCCAGATACCTTACTTTGTCCGAACACGGTATAGTTCTCCCCTGTAGGTTTAAATTTATTGATGGCTGAACTTTTCGGAATCTATGAAAATGTACGCATGTGCTCCTTATTGGTGAGAAACGAAGACTATTTTGCTCTGACCAGATTTCTAAATTTGCAACAGTAATTTGTAAATTCTGTTTTGCTTTCTCACTTGGAGCACTACTAAAGATTACCAAGTCGTCGGCATATAATCTTCCAGAAACAGGGGCTGCTATACATGACATGATACTATTTATAGCGATTGTGAATAAGATGGGGCTAAGAACGCTCCCCTGAGATAATCAGGGTACAAGATGTAATCAGTGGTTAAATAAAGACATCTCATGTAATAAATACATTTAAGCTAAATATTAGGGATGAGTATAGGATAAAAGCCGCAAGCAGTACAAGGTATAAACTGTATAAAGAATTAGAGGTGGGCAACTCTTATATCTATAATCCAAATTTAGATGGTAATTTCATTAGTTGGCTTTTCAAAATAAGAGGTGAGCTGACATACCTTAATAAGTACAGTTTTGCCGATCAGGTCAAATTATGCTCACTCTGTAATAGAAACGAGGAAGAAGATATCTTTCCTTTTATACCCATATGCCCTATTTTAAAAGAATACCGCTTGAAATATATTAAGAAAAGTTCATTAACATACGATGAATTTAAAGACTTACTAATGGTAAAGACTGGGGCAGTCTAGTGAAGTATGCTAAGATAACATGGAAGTATCTTAGCATACTTAGTATTCTTTGGTGCAGGAATTCAATTACTAAATATAAAGTTGGGAATGTAATTATATATTTTTCTGCTTTGTTTGCTTTGTAAAAATAAGTCTGTTGTAAATTAATTAATTTTATTTTATTATTACAGCTGATTTAAGTTCAGATTATTTATTATTTTAAGTTCAGATTGTTTGTTTTTTGTTTAACTTGTGCTATTTTGATTAAAAAAACGAAAAACCTTCTCAGACGGCCATGGGCCAGTGAGGTATGTCTGTTGAACACCGAAGGAATGCATTTTTATCTGTTTATATTTCTATTTTGAATAAAGACTATTATTATTATTATTATTATTATTAATGTGTGAATGCATCACACGAGAATTCATTTTTTTCCATTTTTTTATGATTTTTCACAAAAAAAAGAATGGCTCAAATAATTTTCTCCAAATTTTTCCCAAATTAAAAGGGAAGCAGGTGTTCACGGAAAATATCCCTGATATTAAAGAACGAAATACTTGCATAACTTACAACTAAAATACCTAACTTAACCCACATTTTTTCTTTCTCTTATTGCAAGTAAGAGTGCCACAATTTTTAAAAAAATTGATATTTCCCCTGGAAATATTTAATTTGAGGTCCCCTGAATACGAAAAAAAAATTTGGTGTGAAACACTCACACAATTTTCTCTTACTCCTGTTCTCAAAATTGTAATTGACAAATTTTATAGTTTGTGTACAAAATTTAACGAAATTCGTCGAAAACTGAAAAAAACTGTTCAGTAAAAGAGCGTTTCCGGTTATCCGATTTTTTCAAACTCGAAATTTCAACAACATATTCAATTCTAATTAACATTATTTAGATGACAGAATTGTCTAATAAACTGAAATAGCACTTTAGATGGAAAACCTAACCCACCCCTCCCCCAAAAGTGCCCTTAAATGCATTTTCCCGGAGAAATGTTTCAAATAAAAGTTGTAGCACTTTGTATGTGTGGTTGATGTAACAAGTTTAAAGAAAATCATCGGAGCCATTATTGAGAAAATTGCAAAAAAGTAAAAAAATCCAACTTGTAAAGTGGTACTTCCGGTTGAGGAATTTTGACAGATAACGTACTGTCAGATCCGATGGTGATACCTAAACGAAATGTCCAGTTTACCTTACTATGGTTTTTCCTTTTTTGAGCTATGCTGTTCACATACATTCATACATACACACACACACATACACGCATACAAACACACCCACCCACACACACAACACACACACACAGAACATGTGCTAAAATCCACTTTTTTGGACTCAGGGGACCTCAAAACGGAATTCCCGGTGAAAACTCGATATCAAAAATTTGACACGATTACAATACTTCCCTCTTACTAGGAGTAAGAGAAAGTAATAAATGTTTTTAGCGTCTGTTAACAATATTTCAAAAACAAAAAGACATAGAAAGCTCAAATTTGGTATTCCGTTTCAGATACGAATTTTCATAAGCTTCGTATTCTATCTATACACACAAATTCCTATCAATTTTATTTAAAACATTTTCTCGGGAAAATTGATTTTTGTGCGGTTTTAGGGGGAACAGTAGCGTTATGCTTTCTACTGAAGTACTTTTTTTTTGTTAGGATTGTTCCACATTTAGTGGGTCCCCTCTATCTACAAATCCCCTGTGATCTTCTTTCATTCTGTTCTACCTAAAGCTTGCTCTTCGCTCAATCCATGTTCTACTAAACTCTCTCTTGAATTTCGTCCATCCATTCTCACCTTGGTCTTCCCCTATTCCTTTTTCCTTCTACTTCCCATTCCAAAATTGGTAACCTTCCATCTGTCATCCTTTCCACATGCCCAAACCAACGTAACCGCTGTGTAATGACATGGCAAAGTCATTGACATCGGCAAAGTACGCCAAAGAAATAATCAACAAAGGGTGAAAACAGTAACACTGTTGGCCGCCGACAGCCGCGGTCAACCAAACAAACAACAAAGCCTTTTCATCAATTCTCACATCAAAAGGCAGGCACCGCGATAAGTATGGCCACTAAATAAGGTCAGAAAACTACGATGGTCGCACAAGGCCACACACTAAGACAGATATCTTGGTGTGAGTGTGAACAATAATATATATAAACTCTATGATATACGACGGTAGCATTATATTATCTACGACCAAACTATACACGAGCGGCAACTCACAGTTATATTCAACTTATCATTCTCGTAGTTGTGCACTTTAGTTCGTTATTTTAACCATTCTAAATTATCAGCTATTTATCTTCTATTTATTATTAAGTATTTTATTATATTTATTAGTTACCATTTATCACGTTTAAATTATTGTTAAAATACAGTTTATTTTTATATAAAAAAAGTTTAATAATTCGAGCACTAACTTCCAAATCTCTCAAACTAACTTC